>BQNB010086811.1:0-28086 GCA_026074375.1 Tanacetum coccineum
ACTATTAACTATTAAACTACGAGCTATAATAAACAGTAAAATACACGGGGTGACCGAGTCTTTTTCTCATATCTAACACCAAACATCTAATTCACCTGAGAAAACATGTTTAAAAGTGTCAACATAAAGTTGGTGAGTTCATAGGTTTATGCAAATGTAAATGTTGGATCAAAGATTTGTAATGTGTGTATGACCATTTAAATCCTTATAAATGTCACAAAAATGCAAGTATAAATGTTGAAATCACAAAACTATATATATAAACTTACTGTGTTACAAATCCCGCCCATACAAGACTTGCAACGCATAAACTTAGATATATAGGTTTTTAAAGTACGTAAAACACAAACCACACAAAATGCGTTTGTTAAAATGTTGGAATCCGAGATTTTGTAAAGTATGCATGACCATTGTATCCAGTACACTAGTCACCATGTGTGATTACGATTATACCCCTAAGTTCATGAAACTGCGATGTAGACTTATATGTATGCCACTTTATTCAAGGCATGGTAGGAATTCATGTATATGGTGTGCTGGCCCTGAGGCTCCAAGCCAGTCATGATCAGACATGGAATAACGTTCGTTGGCTCGGTATGTCGACACCAGTGATAGCTAATCACCCGAACGGGGGTTGTCAATCCCCAATAGATCTATTTTATAACATTCGTGCTTACCCTCCGAGTAATTAACAGTTCATGCAACCTAAGCTAATCCATAATCATTTGAATCAAAATAAAGTTGTTGCGTCCATAAGTGAAAACAAGTATTGTATATCTCAGCAAGATATAAAAATGAGTGTGTAAACGAGTTTGTAATCAATCATACAAATGGGTTTGTATACGTTCATGTATCCGAGTATATAAATGAGTTACGAAATCAAGTATGTAAACCAGTATGTAAACAAGTATGTAGAAGAGCATGTAAAAGAGATTGTAAATGAATATGTAAACAAGTTGTAATGAGCATGTATTCTCTCTCGAGATTTGTAAAGTAATGTAAAACAGGTGAAAGAGGGGCTATAAACTCACCTCAAGTGAATGTGTTGATTATATAAATCAAGTATGTAAATCGTCTCTCGAAATCCGAATGCAACCTAATTAATTATAGGTCGTATAAGTATAATGTATTTAATATAAATACAAGATCGCAAGTTATATAGTTACACCACCACCTAATAGTTCTCGTTTAATTTTAAAAAGTTGAGATAATAATTAAATCGTACTTGGTTAAATATAGGTATATGTATTTGTATCTGTAAAATAACATCGTAATCTTTGTCCAACAATTAATTATTTGTTAATAATATATGATTTAATATTTTTATTGATTATATAATGATATTATATAATTAATTTAATCATTTTTAAAATAATGTATCAAAGTAAAAATAGTGCACAAGGTTTTATAAACCTCATATCTTTATCATTTTAACTCTGTTTTATAATTTTCTTATGTCCACGGTTTCGTATTAAGAAAATATATCAAAATATTATAAATAGCTACTGATGAACAATAAATTTTACTATTTCTGTAAATTTTATAAAACTACTTTTATGTAATTAATCATATAAAACTTGCAAAAAGCATAACTCATTTATTTTAATTCCTCATGACAAGCACTACCATTATAAAATATTCCTATTATTTTACCAGACCTGAAACAGTAAGGGTTTTATAAAATAACTTTTATAAAAACACTTTTATATATTTAATTATCGTAAACTTGCAAATGTCATAACTTCTTTGTTATAGCTCGGTTTTTCGAGTTCTTTATATGCTTAAGATCCTTATAATATGTACTATTTTAAAAAAATGTTTCCAAAATTTATAAAAATTTGGATCTTTAAAGTAGCTTTAAAACAGTCCATATTTAAATATATTTTATAAATCTAATTTCATAACTTATTCCTTGGTTCAAATTTGTACAATTCCTTTACAATACTTTCTACCACAAGTCTTGTATATTTTAAGTCCTCTAGATTGTATCCATGGTGATTGTCCAAGTGAAGTCCTCATGATATTTTATATGCATAACTTTTGAAATTAAACCTTCAACAAATTAATTTATAAACTAAACTCATAAAATAACCAACAATTATATAAAGTGTATACTTGTATTTTAAGTACCATTTTACTACAAGAATAAGTAGTTCAAACCATGTATGTGTTTGTCTTAAATTTGTAAACCATAAAACAAACTCTAGGTGGTGATTAACACAATAACTAGTATGTAAAATAAGTAAATGAATAAATAGAAAGGTTAGGGTTTAAGTAAACCTTAGAGGAGGGTATAAGAATGAAGAACATAAGCTTACACCTAAGCTTAAACCCAATATACTTATAAGAAAACCCTAAAAACCCTAGCTTTCTTCTTGATTACAAACCCTTGTAAAATAATATCCAAGCTTCCAAACCACTTTGCAACACCTTAGATATGAACCCCAATGAAGCTTATATACTTGAAAAATCAAAGCTATGAATGTTCTAAAACCCAATTGGAGCTGTGGGTTATGGTGTATGAGTAGAGAGAGTTCTTGTGAAAGTTTACTTGCAAATTATAGGTGTGTGTGTTTAATCTTACATGGTACACCTTAATAGACTAGTTGTATTTGACAAACAACTAACTAAAACCATGGATAAGAGGTGGTTTAGGGTACATGGTGTAAGAGTGATGTGCCATCTACTAAAGAAATGGGATTAGGGTACATACGTGTAAGCTTAACCATGTGGAAGTATTACTAGTGGGGTTTTTGTGATTTATTAAGTGTATATTTGGTGTATAAACGGTCATAGGCATAAGGAAGTGTAAAATGATTAATTTTTGGGTATTGGGTATAATAGTGGGTATTTGTTTGAGTATAGATACGTATAGGTGCTTCCGTGTATGCCTAAATGTATTTTGTTGCGAAACATAGACACTTTATGTAACCAATAAAAATAAAATATGAAAAGTTATAAATTATCCTCGTAATTATTATATAACACTTGCTTGACGTAAACTTTTACTTGTTTGATGTCCGTTTACGTTGAATGTTGATTTTTAGTATACGCGATTTAACTAAACGATGAAAATTAAAAGTGAACGCGCAAAAGTTTAAAATAAATAATTGGATATTTATTGACGTACAATGACGTGAAAATGCGGATTATTACAGTCTCCCCGTGTTAAAAGAATTTTGTCCCAAAATTTAGTTTGAGTTGCCTTCCGGAGTGGTGTTGATGAAGAGGTGCAGATACTTATCTTAGTCCTCCTAATATGCGCTAATCAACTTTGTTATCTTAATGTTTCTAACTCCTTATTCATATCATGAAGATTTTTTTAGGATTTGATGTAAGATGATGTCGCTTCTCTAGGTAACGTAAAGGTCTACCTAGTTGCTATGGTTACTAATTTAGTTCTTGTGACAAACACGTTTTATGAATACGCACACAAAACTTAATATAAATAGAAAATTGGTTCTTGACAAGATGTTTTAAGGTGACTACTACTCAACATGGCATGGTCCTTCCTGAATTATACATAGCTGATTAGGCTATGTATATTTGAGGGCTAACGATGTGATGCTCATTTTCGTCAAATAGTGCTATGTATAAAGTAGAATCAAAATGGTTTACAATGTGAGAAAATAATTCACAAGATGGAAAAACAAGGTAGTTTATAGGATGAAAACAAAATGATTTACGAGAAAACCGTAAGACAATTTATAAAGCAATAGCTAAATGACTCATGAGGTGATAGTAAAATAATTTATGTGATGAAAAATGGTTTTATAAGGTAAGAACAAGATGATAGTAACGTAGTTTTTAAGATGGTTGCAAAATAGTATATAATTATGAGATGATATCAAAATAGTTTTTGAGGGAATCACGTGACAGTTCATAATGTAATAGTAAGGAGTTTATGATGTGGTAACAAATTATTTGTGAATTGATAAAAAAATAGTTTGTAGATTGACCATGGAAGCAGTTTATGGAAGACATAGAAATAATTCATCATGTGATAGTGAAATGGTTTATAAAGTAGCTGTAAAAATATTTAAAGAAACATAGTAGTTTTAAGGAATGGCTTGAATGGATAGGTAGAGAGTTAAAGTAAAATCGACGAAGTTTTCACGACACCTGAGTTTGATAAATAATTTAAATCATCCACATAGTACAACGAACATGTAAAAGGAGGTATAACATGAATTTCTTAGAGGAAATAGAGTCTATGATGGTTCCAACTTAGGTTTCACTAGGTAAGACGGGTCACAAGATGACGTAGGTGTTTCAACAGTATGAGGCGGGTGTTCAAACTTGAAGTTGAATGGTAAGGTAACTAATGGAATCGGCGGACTGTGATATGTTTCAATGTTATGTAAACGGTATTATGTAAAATCATAAAAAGGGTTTTAAAGACTATCGTGCCCTTCACAATGTCTTGAGAAATGTTCTAGTATTTATATAAATAGCTCTTATATAAATAAATGTAAAATGTACGCAAGGTAGGGTAAGTATATATATATATATATATATATATATATATATATATATATATATATATATATATATATATAAGTCACGTAAGCAAGTAGACAAGTAGTGTGCATGCACATGAAAAAGTTTGATGTGATGCAGTGTTTGTGAAAACGGTTATAGTCTAGGTAAAATATGCAACCTAGTTCTCTATAACCTGGCTCTGATACCAATCTGTAACACCCCCAAATTGGGTCGCAGCGGAATATTGTCCTGGAGCGTTACTTCATGAGTACCTTTGCACAAGATGCGAGAGAACGATCTCTAAATGTCGTTTGAAAAGTAATCTTGTATTGTTTAGACTCCAATGCACATCAAGTAAGCCAAGCATCTAATTCACCTGAGAAAACATGCTTAAAAGTGTCAACATAAAGTTGGTGAGTTCATAGGTTTATGCAAATGTAAATGTTGGATCAAAGATTTATAAAGTGTGTATGGCCATTTAAATCCTTATAAATGTCACAAAAATGCAAGTATAAATGTTGAAATCACAAAACTATATATATATAAACTTACTGTGTTGCAAATCCCGCCCATACAAGACTTGCAACGCATAAACTTAGATATATAGGTTTTTAAAGTACGCAAAACACAAACCACACAAAATGCGTTTGTTAAAATGTTAGAATCCGAGATTTTGTAAAGTATGCATGACCATTGTATCCAGTACACTAGTCACCATGTGTGATTACGATTATACCCTTAAGTTTATGAAACTACGACTTAGACTTATATGTATGCCACTTTATTCAAGGAACAGTAGGAATTCATGCCAGTCGTGATCAGACATGGAATAACGTTCGTTGGCTCGGTATATCAACACCAGTGATAGCTAATCACCCGAACGGGGGTTGTCAATCCCCAATAGATCTATTTTATAACATTCACGCTTACCCTCAGAGTAATTAACAGTTCATGCAACCTAAGCTAATTCGTAATCATTTGAATCAAAATAAAGTTGTTGCGTCCATAAGTGAAAACAAGTATTGTATCTCTCAGCGAGATATGAAAATGAGTGTGTAAACGAGTTTGTAATCAATCATGCAAATGAGTTTGTATACGTTCATGTATCCGATTATATAAATAAGTTACGAAATCAAGTATGTAAACCAGTATGTAAACCAGTATGTAAACAAGTATATAGAAGAGCATGTAAAAGAGATTGTAAATGAATATGTAAACAAGTTGTAACGAGCATGTATTCTCCCCCGAGATTTGTAAAGTAATGTAAAACAAGTGAAAGATAGGCTATAAACTCACCTCAAGTGAATGTGTTGATTATATAAATTAAGTATGTAAATCGTCTCTCGAAATCCGAATGTAACCTAATTAATTATAAGTTGATAAGTATAATGTATTTAATATAAATACAACATCGCAAGTTATATAGTTACACCACCACCTAATAGTTCTCGTTTAATTTTAAAAAGTTGAGATAATAATTAAATCGTACTTTGTTAAATATAGGTATATGTATTTGTATCCGTAAAATAACATCGTAATCTTTGTCCAACAATTGATTATTTGTTAATAATATATGATTTAATATTTTTATTGATTATATAATGACATTTTATAATTAATTTAATCGTTTTATAAAATAATGTATAAAAGTAAAAATAGTGCACAAGGTTTTATAAACCTCATATCTTTATCATTTTAACTCCGTTTTATACGTTTCTTATGTCCACGATTTTATATTAAGAAAGTCTATCAAAATATTATATTTATAATATTTTTGCTACTGATGAACAGTAACTTTTACTATTTCTGTAAATTTTATAAAACTACTTTTATGTAATTAATCATATAAAACTTGCAAAAAGCATAATTCATTCATTTTATTTCCGTTTCGCTTGTTCTTTACATGTATGGATTCGTGACGAGATAAACTATGTTAATAAAATGCTTGCTGAATTTATAAAAATATGGGTCAACTCAAAAAAGTCAAAACAGTTTATAAAAGTATTTTTATAAACTTAAATCTTGCAAATCTCGTATCTTATTCGTTTTAATTTCGTTTTTCGAGTTTCTTATATGCTTGGAATCCTCATGACAAGCAATACCATTATAAAATATTCCCTTTATTTTACCAGACCTAAAACAGTAAGGGTTTTATAAAATAACTTTTATAAAAACACTTTTATATATTTAATTATCGTAAACTTGCAAATGTCATAACTTCTTCGTTATAGCTCGGTTTTTCGAGTTCTTTATATGCTTACGATCCTTATAATATACTATTTTATAAAAATGTTTCCAAAATTTATAAAAATTCGGATCTTTACAATATGTTTAAAACAGTCCCTATTTAAATATATTTTATAAATCTAGTTTTATAACTTATTCCTTGGTTTAAATTTGTACAATTCCTTTACAGTACTTTCTACCACAAGTCTTGTATATTTTGAGTCCTCTAGATTGTTTCCATGGTGATTGTCCAAGTGAAGTCCTCATGATATTTTATATACATAACTTTTGAAATTAAACCTTCAACAAATTAATTTATAAACTAAACTCATAAAATAACCAACAATTATATAAAGTGTATACTTGTATTTTAAGTACCATTTTACTACAAGAATAAGTAATTCAAACCATGTATGTGTTTGTTTTAAATTTGTAAACCATAAAACAAACTCTAGGTGGTGATTAACACAATAACTAGTATGTAAAATAAGTAAATGAATAAATGGAAAGGTTAGGGTTCAATTAAACCTTAGAGGAAGGTATGAGAATGAAGAACATAATCTTACACCTAAGCTTAAACCCAATATACTTCTAAGAAAAGCTAAAAACTCTAGCTTTCTTCTTGATTACAAACCCTTGTAAAATAATACCCAAGCTTCCAAACCACCTTGCAACACCTTAGATATGAACCCTAATGAAGCTTGTATACTTGAAAAATCAAAGCTATGAATGTTCTAAAAACCCAATTGGAGCCGTGGGTTATGGTGTATCAGTAGAGAGTTTTCTTGTGAAAGTTTACTTGCAAATTATAGGTGTGTGTGTTTAATCTTACATGGTACACCTTAATATACTAGTTGTATTTGACAAACAACTAACTAAAACCATGGATAAGAGGTGGTTTAGGGTACATGGTGTAAGAGTGATGTGCCAATTACTAGAGAAATAGGATTATGATACATATGTGTAAGCTTAACCATGTGGAAGTATTACTAGTGGGGTTTTTGTGATTTATTAAGTGTATGTTTGGTTTATAACCGAACATAGGCTTAAGAAAGTGTAAAATGATTAATTTTTGGGTATTGGGTATAATAGTGGCTATTTGTTTGAGTATAGTTAGGTATAGGAGCTTCCGTGTATGCCTAAATGTATTTTATTGCGAAACGTAGACACTTTATGTAACCAATAAAAATAAAATATGAAAAGTTATAAATTATCCTCGTAATAATTATATAGCACTTGCTTGACGTAAAATTTTACTTGTTTGATGTCCGTTTACGTTGAATGTTGATTTTTAGTTTACGCGATTTAACTAAACGATGAAAATTAAAAGTGAACGCACAAAAGTTTAAAATAAATAATTAGATATTTATTGACGTACAATGGCGTGAAAATGCGGATTGTTACATAGCACTTCTTTTTGAATTTTGAAACTCCACACCCACTTGAATAAAAGGGCTCTATTCATTGCAAAGAAACTATTCACACTGAGACCTCCATTTTTCTTATTAGCTAAAACCTTATCCCAACTAACCCATGCCAACTTTTTATCACGATCATTTGCGCCCCGAAGGAAACAACTCCTCAAAGATTCAAGCTTCTTCAACACCAAACTCGGGACTTTAAACAAAGAAAAATAGTAAGTTGGCAAAGACCCAATCACCCATTTAATAAGAGTGAGACGACCACCTATAGACAAAGTTCGAGCCTTCCAATTTGAAAGTCTAGAGACTACTCTATCCACGACGTTATCCCATGCACAAGAACGAGACATATGATCTCCCACCACAACTCCTAAGAATTTAAATGGAGTTTTGGCAGCCTCACATCCAATTAATCTAGCTACTCTCGTTACTTCATCATTTGTGACCCCACCTACTCCCATCAAAATACATTTATGAACATTAATATGAAGGCTTGACGAAAGATAAAAGCACTATAAAATACTTACGATATGTTTAAAGTTTGTATCCCGCTACTCTCCAATAAAAACAACATTGTCTGCATAAAAAAGATAGAATATAACACCCTTTTGATATTAACCTGTCACCTACTCCTTACAAGACACCTTGTTTGCAGTGGCATTAGAAAAAGCGATGTGTAAGAATTCCATAACCAACAGAAACAAAAAAAGGAGAGAGCGGGTCGCCCTGACGAAGACCATTATGAAAACACAATTCCGCTCCCATTCACCAAAACCGAACCCGTAGACGACTTTAAACAACCCGCTATCTATCCACACTACCTAGAACCGAACCCAAATTTGCGAAGAATATCATCTAACCAAATCAAATGCTTTTTCAAAATCGCCTTTAAATACCATGGTTCGTTTCTTCTTGCTATT
Source organism: Tanacetum coccineum (assembly GCA_026074375.1). Classification (NCBI taxonomy): domain Eukaryota; kingdom Viridiplantae; phylum Streptophyta; class Magnoliopsida; order Asterales; family Asteraceae; genus Tanacetum; species Tanacetum coccineum. The sequence goes on from BQNB010086811.1 coordinate 9,050, forward strand.
ACACCAACTCAACACCTCGTTAAGAATCATTGGGCCATCTAAAATTTGCCTTCCTTTAATAAAGGCGGACTGCTCTGAACTAACCAAATCATCAATAACCACGGACAATCGATTCGCTAAGATCTTCCCCACAATCTTATATTAACATCCTATAAGACTTATAGCCAAAAATCTTTCACAAACTTAGCATTTGAGATCATAGGAATTAAGGCAATGAATGATGGGTTACAACCAATTGGGAACTTACTTGATGCAAAAAATTCCTTAATGGCTTTACACGCATCCTAACCTATTAAATCCCAGAATTGACGAAAAAATTCAAACATAAATCCATCCGGCCTGGGTGATTTATTAGTACCACAATCCCACACCGCATTTTTTATTTTATTGATCCGTAACCACTGCTTCTAATGATGATGCTTGTTCATTACGCAACGAACAAGGAAATGAACCCTCAAAAAGTAGACGAGTGGAATGTGAGTTAGAGAAACGAGAAGCAAAGTGGTCGTAGAACTCCCTTTTGACACGCTTTGGATTGTCAATCCACTCTCTGTTCACAAGCACACCGCGAATAGATCTCTGATGTCGTCTCTTATTTATTACGTACACCATGAAAATATCTCAAATTTTTGTCCTCTTCGATAGCCCACTTAAACTTAGCTTTTTGAGTCAATTCCATGTCTCGAATCTTATCTAAGTCAAGTAAGGATTTGTGCAATGAAGCCCGCCATTTCTACATGTTTCTCTACAACATTTTCTCTTTTGTGATTCTTTGTGTAACAATTCACATTTTCACATCTTTTACGTCAATAAATATTCAACTACTCCCTCTGTCCCACTTTATTAGTCCTATTTTGACTTTTTGAAATATTTATTTTCCAACTTTGACTATAAATATTTGTATTTGTGTTATATAATACTTGATAAAAATTATACAAATGAAAATACATTTAAAACCCAATCTATTCATATATTTTGCATCAAGTATTATATAACATACAAAAAAATAATTATGGTCAAAGTTAGAAAATAAAGACTTCAAAAAGTCAAAATGGGACTAATAAATTAGGACTGAGGGAGTATTTATTTTAAACTTTCACGTGTTTACTTTTAATTTTCAACGTTTAGTTAAATCGCGTAAACTAAAAATCAACATTCAATGTAAACAGACATTAAACAAATAAAAGTCTACGTCGAACAAGTGTTATACTATTTTTACGAGGATAATTATTAACTTTTCATATTTTATTTTTATTGGTTACGTAAAAGGTTTACGTTTCGCAATAAAAATACATTTATGCATACACAAAAGCACCAATACCTATCTATATTTCAACAAATACCTACTTTTATACCCAATAACCAAAAATTAAATCATGCCTACACTTGTTAACCCATATGGCCGGTTCTACAACAATAAAAACAAGAATAAATACCTTAATCCTTCACTAATGTCATTTCAAGTATCACTATCTTCTTTTATCCACCATGTAATCTTCAAGTCTTTACCCATAGGATAACCAAGTACCACCTTGTCCTCTCCTTGTACTCTTTGACATGCGTCCTCCTAGGGAGGATGAGAGCACTTACACATTGTCCTTAAACAACCTCCCCAACATATGGTTTTGATAAGTGGTTTACTAGGAACTTTGGCTATAAATAGGACCTAAACTAAAGCCTTATGCACACACTTATCATTTACAAAGAAAATCAAACTCATCTTCCCTTTTTTTCCTTTCTAGCTCACGGCTAGAAAACAACACCAAGAACAATTCATAATTTTGTTTTAACAAGTTTACAAGTATACAAGTATCATTAGGGTTTCTATCTAAGATATATCAAGGTTATTTCAAGTCTTAGGTTTCATAAGATCTAGGGTTTTCATGAAGTGAAAACTAGGGTTTCAAAAAGGATTTTGGGTTTGTTACCCATAAAGATTCACATAACAAGAGACATGATCCGGAGGTCGGGGAGGATTGAACAAATAGAAAGCCATATTATTAGTGAGAGAAAAGGGAAGATGTGTGTGTTCTAGAGAGAGAAACACACACACCTTATTACAAAATTATGAATCCTCACCCCTCCATGGAAGTATGGAGGGGATATATATAGCACTGGACACGATCTACTTACTACACTTGACATTTCTAGTCCCTGCGTGTCCGGCTAATATAAACTAATGTAATTCCGTATTAGCCGACATATTTTAAGGCTAACAATCTCCCCCCAATATGTGGGCATACAGAATTACTTACAATGTTCCTAACAAGTACAAACATAACAAAATAAAATGACATTCAAGGCGCTTCCAATGCTGAAGATGACATCTTTGTCTTCTTGTCTTGATTCTTGTACTCCAGCTTGGATCTTCTTTGTCTTGACTTGTTCTGGAACCATTGCAGTATGCATGAGTTGGATTAACTTCCCCCCAATTCATGCAGCATGTCTTTAAAAGCTTTCTTCATAGACTCCTTTTTAGCGAAGTTTCTGAATCAGCTTCCCCCTAAACCAACATCTATATCTTGAGCAGATTTTGAAACGTTGATGTAGCTTGAACGATCTTCTAACATTACTGATAAAATTATATAAATATTTTATTTGATAGATCATCTCAATAGGAAACCGTGCATATAAAGAACTCTAAAAACGGAATTAAAACGAAGGAGTTATGAGTTTTGCAAGATTTAAAGTTATAAAAATAGTTTTATAAAAACAGTTTGAGTTTACTGTTTTGGCACATATTTTTATAATATCTGTGAGTATTTTATTTGAACGTTTTCTCGCACGAATTTTTAAACATATCAAACAACATGCCGACGGAGCTAAAATGAGCACGTTCGAGTTTTTAAAGAATTGAATGCACTATTTTAATTTTTCCAATTACAAAGGATCACCATAGTGTAGTTTTAAAAGGGGGGTTTACGAGTGTTTTCGGGTCCGTTTGGACTATAAAAACCTTAAGAATATTGTAGTAATATTTATATACGTTTTTAACTTTATAAATATTATTTTTATAAAATAATTAAACCATTTGTATGATATCATTATATAAACAATAAGAATACTAAATCAAGTATTATTAACAAATAATCAATTATTAAACAAAGGTATTTTTTTTACGAATGCATATACTTGGACATTTACTTAACAAGCGTGATTTAAATGTTGTTTCAACTTTTATAAATTAAACAAAAACTAATAGGTGGTGATGCAACTCTATAACTTATGATGTTGTATTTATATTAAATACATAGTACTTAGACGACCTATAATTAAATAGGTTGCATTTCGGATCGTTTACGACGATTACTTTGTTGATTTTGCGATAATCACTTCTTTCACTAGAGGTGAGTTTATAGACCATCTTTCACTTGTTTTACATTTACTTTACAAATCTCGTAGGAGAATACATGCTCGTTACAACTTGTTTACATATTCATTTTCAATCTCTTTTACATGCTCGTTTACATACTTGATTTCGTAACTCATTTATATACTCGTTTACATGAATATTTACAAACTCATTTACATGATTGATTACAAACTGGTTTACATACTCATTACAAACTCGTTACAAACTTGTTTATCACATATTCATAATATCTCACTAGTGACTCCTATCAACACCATCGTGAGATACAATACTTGTTTTCACTTATGGACGCAACAACTTATCTTTGATTTAAATGATTACAGATTAGCTTAAGGGGATTGAACTGTTAATTACTCAGAGGGTAAACGCGATTGTTATAAAATAGATCTATTTGGGGATTGACAATCCCCGTTCGGGTGAGTAGCTCTCACTAGTTCGAGATCAAACTAACGAACTTATACCATATTGGAGCATGACTGGATTGGTGTCTACAGGGCCAACAACTACATACTGGAACTCTTATTGTGCCTTGAATAAAGTGGCATACTTTTAAGTCTACGTCTCAGTTTCATGAACTTAAAGTAATCGTAATCACTCCTTATGTTGCATACTAGGCAATACATACTTGAAATGTTTTGTGATATTGTGCTCATTACAATTATCGTACTCTTTGAAACAATTGCGGTCCAACATTCATACATACAATTTTGGTAACTATTATTGTAAAACTCGATTTTTTTATGAAATAAAAATTCTAGTAGTTTAGGTAACTTTTGGACTAGTTTTAAAACTAATAAGTTCTTAAGGGTGTTGGGTGCATTCTCATAAAACAAATGAAGTGAGATATACTCAGACTTTTCAAATGTAGAGATAAAAATGGGTTGAATAGGTTTTTTTTAGATATGGTTTACTGGACTCTCACAAAAGTCAGGATATTCACGAGATTCTTGGGCCTAACCATTCTTAAATACCTGATGTATGTGCCATCGAAAGAGAATATATACCAAAAACACAAGTAAACCCTAGCAGAAGAAAGATTTTGGAGTAGTGAGTTCGAGGTCCTGGTTTGAGTTTCGTGTGTCAAGTAAGGTAATATTCTTATTAAATCTGACTAGCAAGCGAATTAGAATCGTATAATATATAGTCGACTGATCAAGTTTAATCATATTAGAAAAAAATAGTTTCTACCATTAATACATGTTCCTGCCTATGAACTTTTATATTATTTTGTTTTATAAGTGTTTATTGAGACAGTGATAAGAGGTTGAGTTTAGCTTAATTTACTATGCTACGTATTTTCCAGGTGATTTAGATACGGTAAACAGTTACACTACAACATCTTTTTGATTCATTTATAAGTAAAGGCTTGGATTAATAATGAAAGCTTAAGAAACAATATGGATAAGAAAGAAAAAAAAAGGGTTTAGTAGCCTAGTGATGTGCTGCTCCTACTGGTTAGTGAGACTTGCTGCTACCTTATTAGATTATATAGGACTTGTGAGTCAAAGTTTAGCACATTGTTGAAAGCCTATAAAAGTACTAGAGGCTGCTTGTTTGGATGAATAATTATAGGCAACCACCATATATATGAACCAAAAGAAAGTGATTCGTTGTTAGTGTGAACCAAGTGAAAATGAATGATTATACACAATTGTGATTCAAACTATTGATACATCTATTACTGTGTTATTGTTTTTAGTTGACCCCATATGGATAAAATTGTGATGACTTAATAATTGTTTAATCAAAATGAATTGATTTTTATAAAAATGTTACTGAAGGGTATGGGTACTATTGGCCATATTGTTTTCTTCGTTTACATAAAATTATTAAAAGAAACGTATATGTCGCTTGGTACAGATAATGCAATTGGAAAGTTGAATGTAATGATCTGTATTAGATAGTTTGAGTATTAACTTTATCATTATTTAGGCTTCAATCGGATACCCGACCTCTCGACAAATCGGACCATCATATAATAAGCGAATATTGTATTAAGTTGTGTGATATTTTTAGTAAGATTTTATTGTAATTGTAGGAGGCCTTGGTTAACACAAGTAAACGTTCATTCCGAGCATTTTTCAGGTGAGTTTTCATGTGCTTTTTAAATTGGGTTGCACTTTTTATGAAAAAAAAAGATACTATCATGCAAACTTGTTTAAATGATCACTATTTGCTACGTGTTTGAATTGTTTGATAATATGTGAAAGTTGTGAAAATTGTTATTGTTATAGTTATATATTGAGTTATATAAATGTTAAATTGTGGTAATTGTGAAGTGGGAAATATGAATTGTTGGAACCGTTGAACCGAACGAATAAAAATATGAATTGTATTTTTCGTATCGCAATATAAGTTTAATGTTGGTTTGTATTTAATTGTTGATATTTGAACCGAAGATGAATATGTGGTAACTGAATAGCACTTATATGACTTTTAACAAATTGCTTGATCATTTTTTAAGTTTGTTAATTGTGGAAAAGGTGTTTCCTATTATATAATTTGTTTTGTATGTGAAAACCATGATTTCTCACTAGGCCTTTGGCTGACCCAAAACTCTTAAAATTTTTGCAACCCAGATGAGCTGCTTTAGGAATCAAGTGATTATTTAGGTCTGACTAAGAGTAGACGCTTTTGCTGATTTAAGGTAAACGAGAGGGTTTAACGCTCCGAAAAGGCGGGATGTTACAGTTGTTAACAGAGCCATAGGTTTAAGTGAACTAGGTTTTAAGAACCTAGTCTTAAACCCAGATTGAGTATTTAAGCTTTGAAAACATTTGATATTTAGTGCCTTCTAGGTTCACTAAAGATAACGAGTAATAGTTGTGTTTTGTTATTAATTAGATGCCTTTATATAGGTAATACCTAAATTGAAATGTTGTCTTAATATATATCTAATAATATTTAAATACACTAGTCTATAAGATATCTTATAAACTTCAATTAATATGGCAGAGAGAAATGGAAGGAAAGGGTTCTGGTGGTTCTAAGCAAACTCCAACAAAGAACCTAGATGCGCCTGTTACAAAAGGGGAACTAGGTAATGAGATTAAAAGGATTATGTCAGAACACTTGCCCACTATTTTGGCTCAAAGTCAAAAAAACTTTAGAAAGACAGAAGAAGCCAGGAAAGCTACAAAAGAGGCTGAGAAAAAGAAAAAGGCAAATGAAGAGGCTGAGAGGAGGAGAAAAGCAATAGAAGATAAGAGAGCTGTAGATGAGCAAAAAGGAAAAGAAAGGCAGAACAAGATAGGAAAAATACAGAAGATGCTCAAAGAAATAAGAAATGAAGAAGCTGAGAGAAGAAGAAGAAACACAGAAGCTCAAGGAGATGGATGTAGCTACAAGTCCTTCTTAAACTGTAAACCAAAAGAATTTCACAGAGATAACGACCCGGTGATTGTCACCAACTAGTTAAGGGAGATAGAAGACATCTTTTAAATTAGTGAATGCTCACCTCAACAAAGGGTGAAGTATGCATCTCATTTGCTGAAAGGAGAGGCGCGACATTGGTGGAATATGATCAAGATAGCTCGTGGTGATGATGTTGCAAGTGTTATGACATGGGAAGAGTTTGAAGATTTGGTCATGGAAAATTACTGTCCTCAAGGATTGATGGATAAGCTTGAGGAAGAATTCTTGAAACTACAACAAAATGATATGACAGTCCCGATATACACGGCAAAGTTTAATGAAAAGGCAAGATTTGTGAAATACCAGGTAGCTATCAAGGAAAGAAAGATTAAACGATATATATGGGGTTTAAGAGCCGGGATCAGGGGTCCAGTTCAACAAGCAAGACCCTCAACCTTTCAAGAAGCTGTGGAACTTGCCTTGATGGTTGAAAAGGAGAACAATCATCAACTAGAAGAAGGAGGAGACAACAAAAGAAAGAGAGAGAATCATGATGATGACATGAAAAAGATCAAGATCATTGGTGAGAAAACTAATAATGCAAGCGAGTATAAACCATGTATGATATGCAAAAAGACACACAAGGGAAATGTTGGCATGAGGATTGTCGTAATTGTGGGAAACCAGGACATGCAACAAAGGACTGTAAAGCTGATTGGGTTTGTTTTAGGTGTAAGAAACCTAGACATAAGATTGTTGATTGTCCTGAAAGGTCTCAAGACCCGCAAGAGAAAACGGGATATAGCGGCAACCGAGCAGAGTACAAGGATACTCAACCACTAAAGACAATGGGAAGAGTTTTTCAACTGACTGTTGAGAATGCTTGAGATACTCCGTAATAGAAGATAATAAGGAAGCATGCAATGCTTAATAATAGCTTTTATATCTTTATTAGTGATTATGAATTTTTTGTATTTTTGAATTATTAAGTTCGGTTTGTTTGTTTTGTTAAAACTTACGCTCTTATTTTTATTGCAAACATTATTGGTTACGTTGAACTTTTAAATAAGCGTAAGACTTTTAAATGGAGATGAGGTATTATGTCTTATCAATATAGTGTGAATTTTGAGGACAAAATTCTTTTAAGGGAGGAAGAGTTGTAAAACTCGAATTTTTTTTATGAAATAAAAAAAATTCTGGTAGTTTAGTTAACTTTTGGACTAGTTTTAAAACTAATAAGTTCTTAAGGGTGTTGGGTGCATTCTCATAAAACAAATGAAGTGAGATATACTCAGACTTTTCAAATGTAGAGATAAAAATGGGTTGAATAGGTTTTTTTTAGATATGGTTTACTGGACTCTCACAAAAGTCAGGATATTCACGAGATTCTTGGGCCTAACCATTCTTAAATACCTGATGTATGTGCCATCGGAAGAGAATATATACCAAAAACACAAGTAAACCCTAGCAGAAGAAAGATTTTGGAGTAGTGAGTTCGAGGTCCTGGTTTGAGTTTCGTGTGTCAAGTAAGGTAATATTCTTATTAAATCTGACTAGCAAGCGAATTAGAATCGTATAATATATAGTCGACAGATCAAGTTTAATCATATTAGAAAAAAATAGTTTCTACCATTAATACATGTTCATGCCTATGAACTTTTATATTATTTTGTTTTATAAGTGTTTATTGAGACAGTGATAAGAGGTTGAGTTTGGCTTAATTTACTATGCTACGTATTTTCCAGGTGATTTAGATACGGTAAACAGTTACACTACAACATCTTTTTGATTCATTTATAAGTAAAGGCTTGGATTAATAATGAAAGCTTAAGAAACAATATGGATAAGAAAGAAAAAAAAGGGTTTAGTAGCCTAGTGATGTGCTGCTCCTACTGGTTAGTGAGACTTGCTGCTACCTTATTAGATTATATAGGACTTGTGAGTCAACGAGTCAAGTTTTAGCACATTGTTGAAAGCCTATAAAAGTACTAGAGGCTGCTTGTTTGGATGAATAATTATGCAACCACCATATATATGAACCAAAAGAAAGTGATTCGTTTTAGTGGGAACCAAGTGAAAAAAATGGGGGGAAAAAAATGAAGATACAACAATTATGATTCAAAACTGATTGATACATCTTATTACGGACTGTGTTATTGTTTTTAGTTGACACCCATATGGGATAAAATGGTGATGACTTAATAATTGTTTAAACAAAATGAATTAATTGTTTTATAAAAAAGTTTATTGAAGGGTATGGGTACTATTGGCCATATAGTTTTCTTCGTTTACAAAAAATTATAAAAAACGTATATGTCGCTTGTACATAGATAATGCAATTTGGAAAGTGAAATGTAAGGATCTTATTAGAGATAGTTTAGATTATTTAATTTAAACATATTTTTTAGACATTCAATCGGATACCCGATCTCTTCGACAAATCGGACCATCAATAATAACGAATATTGTAATAATTGAGTGATATTTTATAGTAAGAATTTAAAGTAATTGTAGGAGGCCTTGGATTTAACACAAGTAAAAACGTTCATTCCCGAGCATTTATTCAGGTGAGTTTTCATGTGCTTTTAAATTGGGTTGCACTATCTATAAAAAAAATACTATCATGCAAACTTGTTTAAATACACTATTCTAACGAGTTTGAAATGTTATGATAATATTGAAAAGTTGTGAAAATTGTTTTATTCGTTATAGTTATATATTGAGTAATATAAAGTTAAAAATTGTGTAATTGTGAAAGTGGGAAATATGAATAGTTGGAACTGTTGAACGAACGGAAAAAAAATATGAATTGTTGGAACCGTTGAACCGAACGGGTAAAAATATGAATTTGTTGGAACCGTTGAACCGAACGAAAATATGTTAAATCGTTGGAACCGTTGAACCGAACGGAAATATGTTAAATCGTTGGAACCGTTGAACCGAACGGAAATTGTAGAATAAGTTTTGATATTTTTCGTAGTCGCAAATAATTTAACGATGGGGTTTGTTTTAGTGGTGATATTTGAACCGAAGAAGAATATGTGTAACTGATAGCACATATATGATTTTTAACAAATAAGCATGATCGTTTTTATGAGTTTTGTTATTGTGGAAAAAGGTGTTTCCTATTATATAATTTGTTTTGTATGTGAAAACCATGATTTCTCACTAGGCCTTTGGCTGACCCAAAACTCTTTTAAAATTTTTGCAACCCAGTGAGGCAGCTTAAAGTAATCAAGAGTGTTATTTGGGTCTGACAAAGAGAGACCTTCCGCTGATTTAAGTTAACCTAGAGGGTTTAACGCTCCGAAAAGGCGAGGTGTTACATTTGGTAATCAGAGCCATAGGTTTAAGTGAATTAGGTTTTAGGAACCTAGTGTTAAACCTATATTGAGTATTTAAGCTGCGAAAACATTTGATATTTAGTACCTTATAGGTTCACTAAAGGCAAGGAGAAATAGTTGAAATGAGTTAGATACTTTATATAGATTATAGTACAATAAATTGAAAATATTGCCCTTAAAATATATCTAGTAATAGTTAGATACACTGGTCTCTTAGATATCTTATGGACTTCAATTAATATGACAGAGAGAAATGGAAGGAAAGAGTTCTGGTGGTTCTAAGCAAACTCCAGCAAAGAACCCAGATGCGCCTGTTACTAAAGGGGATACTAGGATGAAATTAGATTAAAAGATTATGTCAGAACACTTGCCCACTATTCTGTGCTCCAAGCAAGAGAAAACTTTAGGAAGGCAGAAGAAGCCAGGAAAGCTCTGCAGAAGAACTGAGAAAAAGAAAAAGGTGAATGAAGAGGCTGAGATGAGAAGAAAAGCGATGGAAGATAAGAGAGCCTGCAGAGGAGCAAGAGGGAAAAGGAAAGGCTGAACAAGCTAGGAAAAAAACGCAGAACATTGCTGAGAGATTAAAGAATTTGAAGAAGCGGAAATACGAAGAAATACAAAGCCCAAAGAACGATATACCTACAAGCCTTCTTAAACTGCACCCGGCTGAATTTCATGATATAGTGACCCGTAAATTGTCACTAACGGAGAAACTGGTTAAAGAGATATAAGACATCTTCTGAATTAGTGAATGCTCAACTCGACAAAGGGTTAACTATGATCCCATTTGCTGAAAGGCAGAAGGCGCGACAATGGTGGGATATATCAAGAATAACTCAAGTGATGATGTTGCAAGTGTTATAAACATGGGAGGAGATCGAAAATTTGGTCATTAGGAAAATTATTTGTCCCCCAAGGATATATGATAAGCTTGAGGAGGAATTCTTAAAACTACAACAGAATGATATGACAGTTCCGAAATACACGGCAAAGTTTAATGAAAAAGCAAGATTTGCAAAATACCAAGTAGCTACGGAGGAAAGAAAAATCAAACGATATATATGGGGTTTAAGAGCCGGTATCAGGGGTCCAGTGCAACAAGCAAGACCCTCAACCTTCCAAGAAGCTGTGGAACTTGCCTTGATGGTTGAAAAGGAGAACAATCGTCAACTAGAAGAAGGAGGAGACAACAAAAGAAAGAGAGAGAATCGAGATGACGACATGAAAAAGATCAAGATCATTGGTGAGAAAACTGACAATGCAAGCGAGTATAAACCATGTACGATATGTAAAAAGACACACAGGGGGAAATGCTGGCATGAGGATTGTCGTAACTGTGGGAAACCGGGACATGTAACAAAGGACTGTAAAGCTGATTGGGTTTGTTTTAGGTGTAAGAAACCTGGACATAAGATTGTTGATTGTCCTGAAAGGTCTCAAGACCCACAAGAGAAAGCGGGATATAGCGGCAACCGAGCAGAGTACAAGGATACTCAACCACGGAAGACAATGGGAAGAGTTTTTCAACTGACTGCTGAGAATGCTTGAGACACTCCGTAATAGAAGATAATAAGGAAGCATGCAATGCTTAATAGTAGCTTTTATATCTTTATTAGTGATTATGAATTTTTCGTATTTTTGAATTATTAAGTTCGGTTTGTTTGTTTTTGTTAAAACTTACGCTCTTATTTTTATTGCAAACACTATTGGTTACGTTGAACTTTTAAATAAGCGTAAGACTTTTGAATGGAGATGAGGTATTATGTCTTATCAATATAGTGTGAATTTTAAGGACAAAATTCTTTTAAGGGAGGAAGAGTTGTAAAACTCGATTTTTTTTATGAAATAAAAATTCTGGTAGTTTAGTTAACTTTTGGACTAGTTTTAAAACTAATAAGTTCTTAAGGGTGTTGGGTGCATTCTCATAAAACAAATTAAGTGAGATATACTCAGACTTTTCAAATGTAGAGATAAAAATGGGTTGAATAGGTTTTTTTAGATATGGTTTACTGGACTCTCACAAAAGTCAGGATATTCACGAGATTCTTGGGCCTAACCATTCTTAAATACCTGAGTAGGTTATGTGCCATCGGAAGAAAATATATACCAAAAACATAAGTAAACCCTAGCAGAAGAAAGATTTTGGAGTAGTGAGTTCGAGGTCCTGGTTTGAGTTTCGTGTGTCAAGTAAGGTAATATTCTTATTAAATCTGACTAGCAAGCGAATTAGAATTGTAAAATATATAGTCGACTGGTTCTAGTTAATCAATTAGAAAAAAAAATAGTTCCCTTCTACCATTAAACATGTTTCCGCCTATTGAACTTTTATATTATTTTGTGTTTTATAAGTGTATAATATGAGCAGTGGATAAAGGTTTAGTTTAGCTTAATTTACTAATTTGTTGGAGTATTACTACGTATTTTCTTCTAGGTGATTTAGATACGTAAACATACACTACAACATCTTTTTGATTCATTTATAAGTAAAGGCTTGGATTAATAATGAAAGCTTAAGAAACAATATGGATAAGAAAGAAAAAAAAGGGTTTAGTAGCCTAGTGATGTGCTGCTCCTACTGGTTAGTGAGACTTGCTGCTACCTTATTAGATTATATAGGACTTGGAGCTAGATTAGCACATTAATTGAAACCATAAAAGTACTAGATGGCGCTTATTTGGATGAATAATTATAGGCAACCACCATATATATGAACCAAAAGAAAGTGATTCGTTGTTAGTGTGAACCAAGTGAAAATGAATGATTATACACAATTGTGATTCAAACTATTGATACATCTATTACTGTGTTATTGTTTTTAGTTGACCCCATATGGATAAAATTGTGATGACTTAATAATTGTTTAATCAAAATGAATTGATTTTTATAAAAATGTTACTGAAGGGTATGGGTACTTATTGAGCCATATAGTTTTCTTCGTTTACATAAATAATTAAAAGAAACGTATATTTCGCTAGGAACAGATAATGCAATTGAAAGTTGAATGTAATAGATCAATATTAGATTAAGTTTGAGTATTAACTTTATCATTTTTAGCTTCAATCGTATACCCACCTCTCGACAAATCGGACCATCATATAATAAGCGAATATTGTATTAAGTTGTGTGATATTTTTAGTAAGATTTTATTGTAATTGTAGGAGGCCTTGGTTAACACAAGTAAACGTTCATTCCGAGCATTTTTCAGGTGAGTTTTCATGTGCTTTTAAAATTGGGTTGCACTTTTAAAAAAATAAAAAAGATACTATCATGCAAACTTGTTTAAATGATCACTATTTGCTACGTGTTTTGATTGTTTGATAATATGTGAAGTTGTAAAATTGTTTTGTTATAGATTTTTTTTTTTATATATTGAGTTAATATCAATGTTTAAATGAGTAATTGTAATGGGAAAATATGAATTGTTTTGGAACCTTGAAAACCGAACGTAAATTAAAAATTTGAATTGTTGGAGCCATGTTGAACCGAACGGGTAAAAATATGAATTTGTTGGAACCGTTGAACCGAACGAAAATATGTTAAATCGTTGGACCCGTTGAACCGAACGGAAATATGTTAAATCGTTGGAACCGTTGAACCGAACGGAATTATGAATAGTTGATATTTTTCGTATCGCAATAAGTTGAACGTTGGTTTGTATATATAATTTGTTGAAATATGAACCGAAGATGAATATTGTAACTGAGTAGCACTTATATGATTATTAACAAATGGGCATGATCGTTTTATATAAGTTTTGTGTTATTGTGGACAAAGGTGTTTTCCTAATATAATAATTGTTTTGGTATGTGAAAACCTTGATTTCTTTCTCAACTAGGCCTTTGGCTGACCCAAAACTCTTTTAAAATTTTTGCAACCCAGATGAGCTGCTTTAGGAATCAAGTGATTATTTGGGTCTGGCTAAGAGTAGACGCTTCCGCTGATTTAAGGTAACCGAGAGGGTTTAACGCTCCGAAAAGGCGGGGTGTTACAATTATAACATATATACTTTACAAATCTTTGATTCCAACATTTTAACAAACGCATTTTGTGTGGCTCATGTTTACACGCATTTTAAAAACCTATATATTTGAGTTTATGCGTTGCAAGTTTTGTATGGGCGGGACTTGTAACACAGTAAATTTATATATATAGTTTTGTAATTTACATTTACATTTACAAAAATCTATAAACTCACCAACTTTATGTTGACACTTTTAAGCATATTTTTCTCAGGTGAATAAGATGCTTGACATAACTGATGTGCATTGGATTTTAAACTTTACAAGATTTCTTTTCAAACGACACATTTAAAGGTCGTTCTCTCACATCTTGTGAAAAGGTATTCATGAAGTAACGCTCCCGGATATACTTTCCGTTACGACCTAATTTGGGGGTGTTACAGATTGGTATCCAGAGCCAAGGTTATAGAGAACTAGGTTGCATATTTTACCTAGACTATAATCGTTTTCACAAACATTGTATCCCATCAAACTACTTACTTACGTGATATATATATATATATATATAAACACACACACACACACACACACACACACACACACACACACACACACACACACACACACATATATGCTTACTTTCCCTTGCGTATATATTTCATCTATTTATATAAGAGTTATTTATATAGATACTAAAACATTTCTCGAGACATTGTAAATGACACGATGGTCTTTACATCTTTTTATGATTTCACATTATACCGTTTACATAACATTAAAACATGTCATAGTCCGCCGATCCTACATACCTTACCTTTCAACTTTGAGTTTGAACACCCGCCTTATACTGTTGAAACACTTACGTTATCTTGTGACCCGTCTTACCTAGAGAAACCTATGTTGGAACCATCATAGACTCTATTTTCTCTAAGAAATTCATGTTATACTTCCTCTTACATGTTTGTTGTACTATGTGGATGAATTTTAAATTATCTATCAAACTCATATGTCATGAAAACTTCGCTGATTTTACTTTAACTCTCTAATCA
The DNA here is from genome assembly GCA_026074375.1 of Tanacetum coccineum. Lineage (NCBI taxonomy): Eukaryota > Viridiplantae > Streptophyta > Magnoliopsida > Asterales > Asteraceae > Tanacetum > Tanacetum coccineum. The sequence goes on from BQNB010086811.1 coordinate 24,129, forward strand.
TTTATGCAAGCCACTCCTTAAAACTACTATGGCCCCTTAAATATGTTTACAACTACTTTACAAACCATTTCACTACCACATAATAAACTATTTCATCGCCTTCCATAAACTGTTTCCATGGTCAATTTTAAGCTATTTTGTTATCAATTCACAAACAATTTGTTACCATATCATAAACTCCTTACTATTACATTATGAATTGTCACGCGATTCTCTCGAAAACTATTTTGATACCACCTCATAAACAATTTTAGTATCATCTCATAAACAAAGTCGATGTCTTTAATAAACAATCTTACTATCGATTAATAAACCATCATTTTATAAACCATTTGCTACTACCTATTGACTTATCACAATGAAAACGATTTTATCATCACCTTATAAAAGTTTTTGCTAACGCTTATAAACTATCTCCCTAGTATTTTATAATCTAATTTACTATCTTAAAACAACTCCCTATATCTCATAAATCATTTTGCTATTATTTTATAAACCAAGTCACTATCATCTTATATACTACTTTGCAATCATCTCAAAATAAAACCATGTTACTATCACCTTACGAGTCATCTTGTTTTTACTTTATGAAACCATTTCGTTTTCATAATATAAATTATTTTACTATCACCCCATGAGCTATTTAGCTACTGTCTTGTAAACCATCTTACGGTTTCTCACAAACCATTTTATTGTCATCCTATAAACAACCTTACGTCCCTCTTGTGAATCATTTTGTCATTTTATAAAACTTTTTGATACATCTTTATACATAACACTATGTTGACGAAAATGAACATCACGTTGTTAGCCCTCAAATATACATAGCCTGATCACCTATGTATAATTCAGGAAGGACCATGCCATGCTGAGAGTAGTCACCTTATAAAACTTTTGTCAAAAACCAATTTTCTATTTATATCAAGTTTTGTGTGCGTATTCATAAAATGTGTTTGTCACAGGAAACTAAATTAGTAACCGTAGCAACTAAGTAGACCTTTACATATAAATTCGACATCATCATACGTTAAATCCTAAGCCGAAAAGTCGAGACGCATCACTAGTCGTCCTAGGACAATTCACCATCAAATTGCTCGCCATTAAGGAATGTACTAAATCACCCATTCCACGTCAACGCAATGCTATAGAAGTTAGTATTGGTAACACCACCATAGGTAAAATCCGTTATCACTCTGGAAGAGAGAATGTTATAACTAACGTTTTAAGTCGAAAGGAACATATAAGACCATTAGGATTCAAACTTTAGCCACCGCAATAAATTTGAAACTTGAACGTTAAGCTGAGGCAATCAAGGAGGAAAATATCGAGGATGAAAAATCCTAAGTAGTATATACAAGGAATTGAAAACTCGTATCAATAACACTCTCTATGTTAAGAAAACAAAATTTGTCACCGCATTTTGGACAAATAAGATAAGTAATCCACAACAAGTAACCACACCTCTTCATCAACACCACTTCGGTAGGTAACACAAACTGAATTTCAGGATGAAATTCTTTTAACATGTTCACTTTTAATTTCAACCGTTAAGTTAAATCGCGTAAACTAAAAATTAACATTCAACGTAAACGAGCATCAAACAAATTAAAATTTACGTCAAACAAGTATTATATATTTATTATGAAGATAATTATTGACTTTTCACTTTTTATTTTTATTCGTTACGTAAATCGTCTACGTGTCGCAATAAAACGCATTCATGCATGCATGGAAACCATTTAAACCTTCTATACATACAATTTGGTAACTAAATATATGAAAACAAATGTTTTTTTTACTTCCTGATAATCGAATACAAGCACTTAAAAGGTATAATTTCTTTTTACCTTTTGATAAACTTAGTATGTATATGTCTCTCATAAAAACTAGCACTACAATCTTTTTTTCTATTGCTGCTACAAGAAAACGTGGGTAATCAAAACATTAGCAAGGAAAGGATATTCTCTCCTAAGCTAGAAGTCCTCTACCCTTATTTACCCAACATATATACGGTCTCTCCCATGTGAAGCCCATTTCCTTTTGTATCAATTTCTAAACCCACGTGATACTTGGATATATTCTCTTCCATACTTCTGCTCCCCACGCCTCCAAATAGTAAATACCTTTAATTTACCTGTACATTGACCATATACAAGCCCCAAAAATCCTTTCCTTATAAGGATTTAAACAATAACGTGATTCAAAAATGAGATACTATGCATGCAAAGTTTTCGAGTATATATGGCCTCTTGCAAACCCAGAAGAAACACAGCAGGTTCAAACCATCATATTCATATCCTCACTTTGGAATCCTTGTTTTCCTTACATCTTTGCTTTTGACTCACATAAACCCACAAGTGTCATTCCATGAAATTCGTCCATATTAAACCTTAAGTTCTAGAAAACCTTAACTAGTTTCTTGGGTTTTCTTTCGTTGTTTCTGTGGTCGAGCACATCAAGATAGCAAGACATTAAATAGGTTTGTAATCACAAAGGAGGTGCAAGCAGTTGAATTAGGTTTAGTGTTTGGGTTGTATACGAAAGGGGTAAAGAAAAGAATTAGGGTTTTCGTTGGTTAAACTTTTCCATTCAGCCGAATATTGGTGAGTCTTACATTCATAATTTGTGCCATTCGTTTATATGTAAATCATGTCATTTAGATTTATTGTGCTTGAGATTACTCCCTTTAAACTATCATGAACACGACCCCATTGCATGATTACCAGTTGCAAATATAGAAACAATCACTTTTGTATCTTTCTGTAATAGAAACAAAGGGCTTAAATTTGTTAACTACTAACTTGGTAGAACTTTTGACCACATGTTGTTACTAAGCCGTGTGATAGACCTCTTTGTAACGAAATATAGATACTTAATCATAGTTAGCCGAATTGCAAGTTTAAAAGCAAAACATTTTTTTGTAAACCTTCTGATGTATATGGGTTCATTGAGAAACCCATATACAAACTTGACCAATAGAATTTTTGAGCTAATCATTCGTTAACATAGTATAGGAGTAGTGTTCATGCAAAATTTGAGCTTCTAACACCTTATAACGAAGCGGGAAATAGACTCACAAATCTCTTATTTTGTGTATATGAAAACTGCCCTGTTGGGTCAACTTTAGGCCTTGTTCTGACCCACTTAGACTTAGACATAGAGTTAACAAATATGGGCGTTTTATAGTTGACGTGGTGAGCTTTATTTAGGAATTTGAATCATCGAAAACGGTTAAGTATCAAGCTCGCAATCGTGGCCTAAAGTTAGTACTACTGCCATGTTTTTCGACCAAGTTAATACTGTTGGCTGAATGATCGACACCCCTTACTTTGGCCTCGTTTTTTGTCACTAAAACGACTTTGAATTGCAAAACCTATAAAAGATGAATTGTTGTACTCCTGGTCTAGTTTTCAAAAGTATTTTTGGTTTGTCATAATACTGAGTAATGAATTTGTAATCCGCGATCAAAATCAGACGAAAGTCATCTAAAAAACACTTAACAAAAAATATTGTTTTTTTGCTTAAGCCTAGTCGCGACCCCCTTGTGTTTGGCCACGTTTTTAACATATTAAACGACATTTTTGGACAAAACTTCATGGTCTAGTTTCTAAAATATCTTTTTGCTTAAAATTTCATTAAGTAACGAGTCCAGAATTTGATTTTAAAACTCCGCGTTTGTTCCCCAAATTTCATAAATAAAACTTAATATTTTTTTTAAATTCATATTGTTATAACTTTGATCATTTATTTAACACGTTTATAGACCAAACCACGTGTCGACTGAATTAACTAGAATAGTACTTACGACCTAGTTTCTAAAATGTCTGATATCGTAATCCACACGTTTAATTGTAAGAGATTACGACCCGATGTGTTTGGCCAATTTTCATGAATAACTACATTTTAAACAAGTAATATTTTCTCAACTCAATCACAATACTAAGGACAAGATTGCATG
>BQNB010086812.1:0-12721 GCA_026074375.1 Tanacetum coccineum
CCTAGGAATGATGAATCAAATATTCCCGGCACTAGGATAGAGCCCCGGAGTGATAAGGAAAGTCCATAGGTAGAGATTGCTAAAGAAAAAGAGGTGGAGATTACTCAGGAGACTCCAGCAGTGGATATTACTAACATTATTATACCAGTGAATGTAACTGATGAAGATGAAGAAATAACTGATGAGGTGTATGAATTAAAGAGAAGGGAGAAAGGGAAGAATGTAGAGGAGTATAGGAATTCACCAATCCTCACACCAATTAGATCTCCTAAGATTCATTCTAATCTCGTATCTTCGGATACTGAGAAACTCCAAGAATTGACGGATACTCCTCATACTACATCATCATCAGGTTTACCTCACAAAAAGTTACTAAAACGAATCGTCTTCTATCATTGTTCAAGAAAAAACCTACTCGCTTCAAACGCTACAAGAGCTTCTTTCACGAGTTACAAGGACGTTATGGTTATTTGTTTGCACATTTATAGGCGAGGTTCATGCCAAGAAAGTCATTTGATACGCTTTCTAATAATCTTCATGATGTAATGGTTGAGTCATTACCTGAAATCGTTGATAAACACGTTAAGAAGCAAGTTATGCAGCAAGTTCTAGAACAAGTTCGAAATCAAGTTCAAGTGTATGTTGCGGAAGGGTTGATTCTGGAGAGGAAAAAGGATAAAGAAGAGACGAAAAGATTGATTGCTAAAGCTATTTTGCAGGAACGTGGAAGTATTCAAGCTCAAATCTCGACACAAATTGAGAATGCAATTTCCAATGTCATTCCTTCTCAAGTTGATGCTTCTGTTTGAAATTATATGTCTAGCCATATTCTTCATGTTCATCCAGCTCAATCACAAACATACTCTATTCCAGAACAAAAATATCAACTATATCTTGCTATGAAAGCTGATCCTCAATTACAACAACAAGATATAGCAATATGGTTGGCTCTCCAGATGAAGTTTAAAAGACATACAGTACTATAAACTGCATGTAGAACTCCTACCGTTCGCCCAAGAGATCAGGACGATCCTCATGATGATGCTCATCCTGAGGGGGAGAATAGTGCGAAGCGACAAAAGACCTCGGAGTATGAAGCTTATGTATTTGGAGAGTCATCATCTGGACAAGTTTTTCAAGAGGAACAAGCTCCATCAACTTCAGGTAATCAAGAGCAGGATGATGATTTTGATTTTGGACTGACTTTTTATGAATAACAAACCGATGATGAAATTCCAACGAAGGCAAGGTATCACCGATGGAACATTATGGAAGAAGTGTCGCTGACCATTGATGAAGCTAAGAGAGAAAGGATGGCTGATGAGTTGTTGAGACAGAGATGTACTTCAGAGATGAGCATACAGTATCACATGATCAGAGGAAGAATTTCTTAAGAGTGCATTGTTGGGAGAGTAGAAAATAAATTCTTATATCTCCATATCCACGAAAGACCACACCATTGGTTCATAGCTGCCAAAAAGATCCTGAATCTCCAGCATTATCTCTGATTAATCAAGACCTTTTTTATTTAAAGAAAGGAAATTCTAGACCCGAGAAGATAGTTTTGTCATTTTACAAGTTTTCAGTAATTATCTTCAACGATGATGATATTAAAGAACGAACTTCCAGATGGGTGAATACGTGTGTAAAGAAATTCAATCCTTATGCTCGATATGGTGTTATAACCATTTGAATGAATAATTTTCATCATGCGAAGTTTCTTTCTACCATAAGGAAAAACAGAAAAAAAGAACTGGAATAACAAAGGAATGAGGATTTATTCAAAAAACTCATAAATCGTTCTAGTCAATACAAAGACGATTATTGGGGAATTGGGTCATGAACATAAGTTTATCACAAAGATTATTGCAAGAAGAGCTAATGATTGCATCATATCAATTACCGAGCCTGATTACAAGAATCTTAACAAGAATGATATTGAGGACATATACTTGTTGATTATAATTGGCAAGGTACCAGATTATGCAGATACAGGGTTGCTATGGTCTTTATTAGTCTTCATTAGAAGTTTAGTGATATGGGAAAGAGTGCATGACTTCCAACTTAGAATTGAAAGCTATTAATAGAAGGTTAATCTCACTGCACCAACAATAACTTTCCCAGGAATTGAAGAGCATGATATGTTCTCCATCATCTTTGAGCCTATGCATGGAATTATTTACAAGAATAGTAAGAAAGAGAAACGGGTGATGAGACATACAGAAATTCATAAGTTTTGTGATGTAACGTTAAATAGAGTATTAGAAGATCTGAAGAGCTATAATAATGACGTCAAGTATGGATATGCTCAAAAATATCTCACTAAAGATGAAACAGAATACTTGAAGTTGTTTGAAGAAGAGATTGAAGAAAGATTGAAGCATCAAAGGCAGATGAGAAGATGGGAGGTGTACGTAAATGGAAGACCACGTACATCTCCCATCTTCTCATCTGCCTTTGATGCTTCAATCTTTCTTCAATCTCTTCTTCAAACAACTTCAAGTATTCTGTTTCATCTTTGGTGAGATCTTTTTGAACATATCCATACTTGACATCATTATTATAGCTCTTCAGACCTTCTAATACTCTATTTAATGTTGCATCACAAAACTTATGAATTTATGTATGTCACATCACCCGTTTCTCTTTCTTACTATTCTTGTAAATAATTCCATGCCCAGGCTCATAGATGATGGAGAACATATCATGCTCTTCAATTCCTAGGAATGTTATTGTTGGTGCAGGGAGATTAACCTTCTGTTGATAGCTTTCAATTCCAAGTTGGAAGTCATGCACTCTTTCCCATATCACTGAACTTCTAATGAAGACTGATAAAGACCAAAACAACCCTGTATCTGCATAATCTGGTACCTTGCCATTCATAATCAACAAGTATATGTCCTTAATATCGTTCTTGTTAAGATTCTTGTAATCAGGCTCGGTAATTGATACGATGCAATCATTAGCTCTTCTTGCAACAATCTCTGTGATAAACTTGTGTTCATGACCTAATTCCTAATATGTCTTGATGACTTGAATGATTTTTGAGTTTGAATAAATCTCTTCCTTTGGTTTTCTAGGCTCTTTCTGTTTCCTTATGTAAAATTTCTTCGCATGAGGATTCTTCCAATGTTCAACACCATATCGAGCATAAGGATTGAATTTCTTTACTCACACTTATTTCACCCTTCTGGGAAGGTTTCGTTCCTTCAATATCTTTCATCGTTGAAGATAATTGCTGGAAACTTGTGAAGTGACAAAACTATCTTCTCGGGTCCATAATTTTACTTTCTTTTCTTCGATTTTTGGCCAGTTTTTGTGAAAATGAATATTGACAATTTTTAATTAACCCTTTGTTTAATTAAAAAATTTCTTTGACTATTTCGGACGAGATAATCAAGATGTCAATTTGAGAGGTGATTAAGGGATGAGTTTTCTTGCAAGGAGGAGGAATTAATTTCCTTGAAAGGAAAATTAATTGATTTGATTTGAGACGAGACGAGAATGGATAGTGAAAATAATGAAATAGCAAGACGTAGTTGAGAAAATCAACAAGTTGATTTCGATGGACGTAGATGATGGTTGACATGGATCCGAGACGATCGTTGGGGTCGAAGGGAGTTTGTTTCATCCATAGTGTGTCAATGATCTTCGCGCGACTAATCCTACTTCTATGTTAATTATTAACCACTAGCTTGCTCTTCTTCATCTACGTGATTTTGCTACGTGGTCATAGAAGATTTCCATTTTGTATGACTAAAATATACGCGAAAGAATAGTTCATAATGAACTAATCTCTTCAAAGCTAGAAAACCAACAAATGGTATTTCTAGAGACTACACTATTTTCTAAGAACTAATTATACTACATCAACATAGTAACACATAGACATTTACTTATAATCTATACTTTACGAATATGAAAAGTGAAACGTACCTTAGTCTTTAGAATAATCTTCATTAATGTCTTCACAATGTAGACGATAAAGGCTCATGGGAACCTTATCATGAATTTCTTAATCCGAAGACAAAGAGTGTATGTGGATGATTAACCTCGGAAGATAAGATGATTTAGCCATTTGGTCCCCATCGTTTCATGGGTCCGAAGTTATTGTTTCCGAACATGTTTTGCATTTGGTTTGAACACATGCACGGTGAACATCTTCCACATTGAGAAAAGCTTGGTTGATGTGGATGATTCCACATTTTGTGACTAGTGTTAGAGTAATTTGGTCTACCTTGGTCTCTCCTAGGTTGAGGTGTTTTGGAACGAGGATGAGAATTTTCCTTTCTTCTTGGAGGAGGTGTTTTAGACCTCATTGTAGGTTTAGTAAATCCGACTCCGGATTTTAAAGAAGGTTTATAAAAACGATTTACCTCATCATCACTTGCAATGGAAATTTTGGTATTATTTATAAGTATAAATTTTGGATTTGATTCTATCAATTTTTTTTGACTCAACTTGTTGAGCTTTTACAAACTTTACTTGTTTGGTTTCGCTAGGTGATCCTTTGGTAAAATTAAAACCTAATCTGGATTTATCTCCGAAAGTCTTTTGAGAGCTTATTATTTTCTTAAGTGAGTGACTACTATCATTAAATTGATTTATCCTAGATATTTCATTTCTAAGGTTCTCATTTTCAAGCTTAAGTTCTTGACATAATTTACATTCTTCAATTTATTCTCCCTTACCTTTTTCTAAATAGATAATTTATTTTTTAGTTCTTGTACTTCATTTTTCTAATTATATTTTAGGATTGTTTTGAGTTTATTTTTTGCCGTGATTTTAGTCATTAATTTGCATAGTCTACTATATTCATTATCTAAGTCATTTTCGTCTAGTAATGATTGGTCATCACTAAAATATTCGGTTTCTCGAAAGTACCTCATTGGTATCTTTAAATAAGACTCTTTTTGTCTTTGTCTTCTCCTCTTCTTTCATCAGTCACTATCACTCCAAGCTCCTCCACGAACGCCTTTGATTTTGATATTTTAATTGTTTCGGACATTCTCGATGAGATGATTTGGATCTCCACACTTGAAACAATTTTCTTTCACTTGTCTTATTTTTGTCATCTTTATTTCTTTGGAATGATCTTCTTTCTTCATATGGTTGTTTTATGAATCGTCCTTGTCTTTTAAAGAATTTCTTGAAGTTTCTTACGGCCATGGCGTATTCTTCATCTTCACTATCGGAGGTTGAACTATCTTCATCACTAGATTCCTTTCTAGCTTTCAAGGGGGACATTAGATCTACTTTGTTCTCTTTTGTTTTTGACGGTTCGGAGTCTTTCTTGTTTACTTTTCATGACTTTTAAAACTTTCTAATAAGTTCGTCAAGTGAAAGAGTTGTTAGATCTTTGATCTCTATTAATTCTCGTGACTTTTGCGCCCATTTAGGATGCAATTCCTAAGGAAACTTTCTAAACACAATTCTTGCCTAGAAAAACCCTCATCAACGTGCTTTTAGACTAGTAATAATAGTGTTAAATTTAGCAAAGCATTATTATTAATTCCTCTTCCCGGAATTCCATGATTTGTTCATATTGTTGAACAAGAAGATCTATTTTTTTGCTTTGACTTAATTATACCTTGTTGAGTTATTAACAAGTTATCCCAAATTTCCTTTGCGGTATGACACATAAAAATTTCTTTCATATTCTTTAGTTGGTAAGATTATAAATTACCATTTTTGGCTTCATTATTTTAGCAAGTTCTTTCTTAAGGATCATCATTTTTGTTTGTGAAAAGATACAATTTCTCATTTTTAGTTTCGGGATTAAAATTGAATGGGTGTAAAATCACCATCGGTAATAACATGCCAAAAGATCTAGATATTTGACTTAACATAAAGTTTCATCGGAAAATCTATTTTTCCAATAAATAAATCCATCACTTTCAAATAGTGGTGGTCTTTGCATAGATTGCCCTTCTAAATATTTTTCCGATTCCATAGATCGATTTAAGTTTTAAAATACAATTTTTTTAAAAATCTTGTTCAACCTGCTCTGGTACCAATTGTGGAAAACTAGAAGGGGATTGAATAGTTTACCGCTTTTTAAATTTAAGTTTTATGTTTGTTTGTAAAATTTAGATTCGACTTTTTTATGAATTCAATGCTTGCACAATATGAACAATGTAAATATATGAAATGATAAAGTAAGACAAGAGATAAGAGTAAGAACAATCAAACCACAACGCGAGGATTTATAGTGGTTCGGTAACGAAGCACCTCTTCGCCCTACTCCACTCCCCGAGCACCAAACTCGAGAGTTTTCTTCACTATGTCAACAAACTCCCTTATGGCGAAGAAAACCGTACACAACGTTGCTTATATCAATTTACGACACTAAGCTAAATGTCGAGTTCTAATCTTAGCTAGAACCAATCTATCACAACACAACTTCACGACTTGTTCACGACTTTACAACTTTACGACTTCTTCACAACTTCACAACTTCTTCACAACTTCACGACTTCTTTAAAACTTCACGACATCTTCACAACTTCACGAATTCACTTCACCACACTACTTATATCACAACTACCTAAAACTACTTTGTAAGATCACAACGATCTAACTATACTTACAAATATCACCAAGTTCTAGCTACTACACACAACTACAAGATATACAATTGATTTACAAATATGTGATATGAATGCAACAAGATTGCTATGCACACTAAGGTGTAATACTTCTTCACTTGATGATGGAAGTATTCTTCTCTTGCACTTGAGGAATATAGCTTGGATCACTTGGAAACAAAGCTTTATGATTAAATGATCAAAGGATTTAGTGGGATTTTAAGTGGGTTGAAATTGAGCAGAAAGAATGAGTGCAAAAGGTGAGAAAAATGGTTGGGGAAAAGTCCAGTATTTATAGGACAAAAAAGAGGAGCGGGGTCTATGGCCGGCCCCCTTAAATAGGGTGCCGACCCCCTTAAAATTAAGGGGGCCGCCCATGTAATTAAGGGGGCCGCCCCTTATTCAGACGCTCCTTTTTTGTCCTATTCAGGGGAGGTGTTTACTGGACCATTTCTAGCCGTTTTAGGTCCGAAAATTTGAAATTCAAAATGTTTATTTTGAATAAAACATTTCTTTTAAATGTAAAAAATGTTTTGTGATGTTTATAAAAAGTTTACAACATTTTATAAAAGTTTCATTTGATCATAAAATGCATCAAGCATTTGGTTTTATTCATACCTTGGAGTGAGTGTGTGAGTTTGAAATGAATATTAACCACTAATTACTTGTTTATGTTTTAATTTTTCATTGAATGTTTTTATATTTTGTGATTATCAAAATGTAAGGATGTGAAAAATATTAATAATGTTTTTAGGCATTATTTCTATCAACAACATATTTCCATCTAATCATTGATTATTATAGACCTAGATTCTAATCATTCGATAAATCATAAACTCAGTAATCATTAAACTTTATCGAGTTTAAACTCGATAAGTCAAAACAGCTTATAACTGATTCCAAATGCATATCCACTTACGTTTGATCAAGAAAAATCATTGTAGTCGTTATAATGAACTCAGAAAACGTTTCTTGAAATTTCTTCTCAAACTCGGTTAATGGACTCGGTGAAAATAAAAATAAAAAATAAACATTTTCTTCCTTATATAGTGACCGAATATCAAAGTTTGAGTAACGGCTGTTTCAGCCCCTGTAGTTTTCCTTTTTCAATTTAACTCATTTATTTTTCGAATTTTGATTTGAAATTTTCAAAAACTCCCCTCGAGTAATGATGACTTTTTAATTTGCACAAATAATATCATATAAACTCCCCTTGGAATGAAATTATGCTAAACACTTAGTCCGAAAAATGAAGATTTTTGTTTTTCAAAGTCCAATTTAAATTTCTAAATTAAAAACTCCCCCTCGAAAATATATCATTTTTCAAAGTCAATTTATTTTATTTGAGAGATCATTGTTTTATTTCAATCCCGAAATGATGTATATGAATGAAATTTGTCAATTACTCCCCCTCAGATTATGATCCCGAAATTTCAACTGAAAGCTTTTTATAAAAATTGGGAGTCATAAATCTGATCATGTGATCTTTAAATTATGTTTTTTTAAATATGACAAATATTTTTGTGATTTTGAAGTTTTGCAATTTTTCTTTTGTTTTTGGAAAATTTATTTACATGTTTTCGATGTATGATCTTTTCAAGAAGATAACTTTGTCAGACATTCCAACTGAGTTGGAGTCATACATCTCATACCAATGCGATGAACCAAATACTCAAAGCGTTCTTTAGGAAGAGCTTTAGTAAATAGATCCGCAAGTTGGTATTCTGTGCCAACAAAGTAAAGTTCCACAGTACCCTTCTCAACATGTTCCTTAATAAAATGATATTGAATGTCTATGTGCTTTGTTATTTTAATACTTGAATCGGATTGCATGAGATAGCAATGGCACTCTTGGAATCACAATACATCGGAATCCGGTTGTACTTGTATCCATAGTCTAGCAGTTGTGTACGCATCCAAATGACTTGTGCACAACAGGCAGACAAGGAAACATATTCAGCCTCAGCAGTAGACATCGCAGTACAATCTTGTTTCTTTGAACTCTAGCTCACGAGCTTTTCACCTAGAAATTGCAATCCTCCTGATGTGCTTTTACAGTCATCTTTACATCCTGCATGGTCCGCATCTGAATATGCAATTAGTTTAAATCCAAAATCTTTTAGATACCATAGTCCCATGTTGCTATGACTGTTTAGGTTATCGAAAGGATCCCGTTTAACCTCTTTGAGTGTTTAAACGTAGGACGTGCTGATAGCGAGCCACTTTCAAAAGTAGCTAACAATGTCTGCCGATGGCTGTTAGTACATTAGCCATCTATCATACGATGAAAAGTCAGTTTGATCGATAGGAGTTGCCTTGTAAATCAGAATCCGTCTCTCAGTTGACAAAGTGTGCTCATTGAGACGCAATATCTAGACTATGTTTCTTTCAACAAATCAATAACATATTGGACTGATTATGAATTTGCCTACGGGGAGATTGATGACTAGAAGTCCATGACAAGAACTTTAGTTCACCCATCATTGACATTTCAAAATTATTTTTCATTAGATTTGCAAAACGTTTTGAAAAATTTGGATTTGTTGATCCAAAAATAATATCATCAACATATACTTGAACAAGTAATATGTTCTCCCCCGTGAGTCGTGTGACAAAGTCGGCGTCACAATAACTTTATGAATCCATGTTTAATTAGGAAAGAAGATAATTTGTCATACCATGCACGAGGTGCTTGCTTAAGACCGTATAGAGCTTTTTTCAACCTGTAGACGTGATCTGGGAAATTCTGATCAATAAAACCCTCAGGTTGGCTTGAATATACTCCTCCTTTTCTATGGACCATTGAGAAAAGCCGTTTTAACGTCCATTTGGAAGATGGTGATATTCTTATGAGCAACATAAGCAATAAACATCCGAACGGCCTCAAGGCGAGCAACAGGAGCAAATGACTCTTCAAAATCAATTCCTTCTTCCTGCCTGTATCCTTTTGCCACAAGACGAGTTTTGTTTCGAACCACAATATTTTCAGCATCACACTTATTCTTCCAGAGCCATTTGAGAGCAATAATATTCTTTCTTTCTGGACGTGGAACGAGATCCAATACTTTTGTCTTCTCAAATTGATTTAACTCATCTTGCATGGACTCAATCCAACTGTGATCTGCCATAGATTCTTTGATATTCTTTGGTTCGATTGTGCTGACGGTTAATGCATACATGCAAACCTCAGAATCTGTTTGAAGCCTTTGACGAGTCATTACAAGTTTGGATAGGTCACCAATAACTTGATCTAAAGGATGATCTTTTGTCTAAATGTGAGTTAAGGGTTGTACTTGGTGGAAATTTTGCACATTTGATGGTTCTAGAGCAGCCGTAGAGGATTCAATTTCCTCATGACTTGAAGCATTATATGGAACAAAATCTAGGTTGCCATTAAAATCAGCAGAATCTTCTTGATTGACTTCATCAGCATTTATCAAAGAAATTGGAGAAGTTTATTCGTCAGATGTAGTTTCAATAGGAGGAGCCACATGTTCTTCAACAATGATCGAATATGTGGAAGATGTGTCTTCATGAAATTGAGTCGGTTGTGCAGCGGAATTGATGGGTGTATCAAAAGACCTTGTCTCAAAATATTCTTCAAACATTGGACCGAACAAATTTTCCAAATCTTCTTTGGATGGAGTATTCATTATGTCTGTTGATGAAGTAATATTGTTGAATCGTTGAAGCACGGGTTCTAAACAATCATGTTCAGAAGCCATTGTTGTAAGCTCGTCAAACTTTACATGAATTTTTTCCATAATCTTTTTGGTGTGTCGGTTATAGATTCGAAACCCTCTTGATGTTTCCGAATAACCAATAAAAACCCCAATGTCTTCTTTTGGTTTCATTTTTCCAAGATCATCTCGGTTATTTGTTGGTTAACACAATGAGCCAAACACATGAAAATACTCAACATTCGGCTTTCGTCCGTGTAATAGCTTATAAGGTGTTTTGTTATGTCGTGTATGAATGATTGATCGATTTTGAGTAAAACAAGCTGTAACTACCGCTTAAGCCCAAAGAAATTCAGGTAATCGAGAAAAGATAAGCCTTGTTCTAGCATCCTCAACAAGAGTACGATTACGTCTTTCAACCACTCTATTTTGCTGAGGCGTACAAGCAGTTAAAAATTGTTGCATGATGCCTAACTTTTCATAATGAGCTTTAAGAGTTGCATTTTTGAATTCAGTACCATTGTCAGTACGAATCTTGCAAACTTTGGCTTTGTAATTCAGTGCGATTGAGCAATGAATTTCTTATATAACTCTTTGATTTTTCATCTTTTTATTGAAGAAAGTAAACCCATGTATATCGAGAATAATCATCCACTATCACAAGAATCTACTTCTTTCCATTGATAGAAGCTACCCTCATTGGACCGCATAAATCCATATGAAGAAATTCTAATTTGGAGTGATCACTTGGAACCAATTTGGGTGGATAAGAAGCTTTCTTGCTTTTTCCTCTTTCACAAGCAGAACAGAGGTGATCCTTTCCATATTTGAACTTTGGAAGACCAATTCATTACCACATGCTCATGCTCAAACTACAAAGACATACTATAAGCATCAAGATTCAAGAATCATGAAAGCTCAAGAATTAAAGACAAAGACTTCCGCACAAACTCTGATATACAAGATCTTCCTTCAAAGATATCAAGTCTATCAAGGGAGATTGTTAGCAAGCTTTCAAGATGATGCAAAGTATGAGCATGTTGGTCAAGACACAAGATCGCAAGGTGGCAAAGACGATCAAGACAAAAGGATAAAGATTTAAAGATCTCGGACGAAAAAGACAAAGTCAAAAGACAATGACAAAGGCTCAAGATCAAAGATCACAAAGCATGAAGGAACAAGCCTACAACGAATTCAGAGACCAAGACCACAAGATCTTAACGACAAAAGCAATCTCATTGATCTCATGAAGGAGTGTCACAATGAACTCACTTCGGGGGAGATTGTTAGCCTCAAAATATTGAGTCGAACAATGGAAGTTCGTTCATAATTATATTAGGTCTCGGTCACTAAAATAATATACGTTGTAATAGGCTACACGGGTAAACGGGCTCTTAAATGTAATCTAACCGGTCACGTGTATCGGGCGAAAGCCCAAGTAATCCCGAGCCCGGCCCGTAGAAATACCAAGGCATGAAAGCCTCTTGGTATTAAGTATAAATACCCCTCTCCAAGTATGGAGAGGGGGTTGGTTCTTGTTAATTCTCATTTTGTAATTTTGCAAGTAATCTTCCATCTTTTTCTTCTCTCTACCTTTCTCTCTCTAACTTCTCTCTAAACTTCTTCCATATTTTCTCATCTTATTTTCTTGTTTCCATAATGAAGTGAAAGTGATATTTTGGTGACGACATTTGGTATCATTCGCCACGGGTGGGTTTAGTTTTTGTTAGTTGTAGTGGTTGTTTCGTGTTTGTATTTTTTTTTTGTTTTTGTTTGTTTTGTGGTTTTCGTTTTTTTTGTAAGCTTAGTGGTTCGAGTTTGTTACTTGGCTTAATAGCGTGTCCTCGTGGTTCTTTCATGCGTTGCTAAGTCATACGCACGTTCAAAGGAAGATAAAAACCTCCAAAGTACGAGTTTGGATCGAACGAGTAACATACTAGTAAGGATCGAACAAGTGTAAGAGTGCAAGGTTCGAACGAGTTTGGATCGAACTAGCGAAGATCGAACGAGTGACTTCAACAAGGATCGAACGAGTTTGGATCGAACTAGCGAAGATCGAACGAGTGACTTTTAGTTTGGATCGAACGAGTGTGTGTTTGGATCGAACAAGCAATCATCGAACTAGGACAATCGAACAAGCATACTCGAACTAGTGAAATTTCTTTTGGATCGAACTAGGACAATCGAACAAGCATACTCGAACTAGTGAAATCACTATTGAACCAAACAAGAGACCCGAATTAGTGAAATCTCTTATGGACCGAACTAAAGGATCGAACTAGTTGATTTCATTTAGAACCGAACTACACAACCGAACTATCGAACCGAACGAGCATTGAACCGAACTAGGTGTCATTTTTTTTGTTTTACGATTTTTTCTTGATTTTGTAAAATCCCGTGAAAAATGCGATTTTTCTCGGTTTAAATCCAAGATTTGTAAAATCCCGTGAACAT
>BQNB010086812.1:13818-28086 GCA_026074375.1 Tanacetum coccineum
ATATATAAAACTCTATGCCGTAGGGTTCCTTTTATACACCAAGGAAACCCTAGAAGGCTTTACAAAACGTGTGAAAGGATAATACATATCCTTTCCTAAGATATCTCCTAAAATATCTCTAAGATAACTATTATCTCTATTCTGTTACATAAACAGACTTAACTAAATACGACCAGTACTAACTATAGTACTGCCACTCTACCAGTACTAACTATAGTACTGCCAGACTTAACTTATTACTGCCAGACTTAACTTAGTACTGCCAGAACTAACTAATACTACCAGACTTAACTGTTTTACAATATATTTCCTAACAAATACTGATAGAATATAAGGTTAACGACCTCGCTCTTAGTGTTCGACACCCTACTTACCACGAAACTCCACCTGATCGGGTACACTGCCCGTTAAAGTGTTGTTTTAGGATAAGTCGGCTAAATATAAATTTAAAACTTGGTAATCAATAAATTCACCCTACACGACAGCACATCATTAAGCACACCCTAAACTCGTGTTTACGGATTTGTATTTATAGTCCTTGAAAATTTATCGATACGTCGTATTAGGTGAGGTCAATACTGCGTATTGGGGGTTTCTTGGAGTAGGGACCACGTTTAATATCTTTCAGAATATTTAATTACTCAATATAAGATACGGCGTATATTGATCTTTTGGATACGGTGTATACATCTTTAATTCTTCGTGGTTTCTTGTGAAGTGCAGGCATAGATATGCCGTATCTTCCTTGACGGATACGGCGTATTGGATGTCGAAACAATATTCTTTAGATTTCTTCGTTTAAGCTTCAGAATGCGTGCCTTTTAGCTAATCTTCATAAAGTACTTCATAATTACTGCAAATCTCAAATATAAACGATTAAGTACCAATTCTTGCAATAATTTATATAAAATGGGTAAGAAACATGGGATAAATGATGCTATAAAAGTGACGTTATTTGATGTCATCAGTTGCACGAAGAGAGAAGAGATCCAGTGGGAGCGTGGAGGAATGAAGATCCACCAAGCGCAAGGAGAAGCGCAGGCGATGCTGAGAAGACACGAAGTCCGAAGAAGCCTTCCTTCCCTGTGTCATTGTTATGTCTTAATCCTTACGATAAGACCCAAGTTGATTCCCAAAGTGGCTCTCGGGATCAACATTAGATAAAAGTCTTGGTTTTGTCAAAGTGTTTTATTAAAGTCGGATATGCATGATATCCGTTAAATAATATGTCAACAGGTATTATGTAGAAACTTAATAAAACGAGGCATCTCTGCTTAAGTCAAGGGAAAAAGGGTGTACTTAAGCACCGGGTCCCTGACAGCGAGTTCGCGTAATAAAAGGTAATGCCATGAATTAACTGAACCTATCTAAAAAGGCTTGGGACGAGTAACCTAAGTTTGGACACTTTTTAATACAAAAGATTTGTTTTAAAACCTTAACAAATCATGGTATGAATTCATGCGCAGTTCATCCGTAAAACGACTTTCAGGATGAAATCATTTTAATATTGGATATAAAAAGGAAAGACCGGTAAACTAATTTTGAGAGGTCTTACCCTATGGTAATCTTATATTAGTGCACCACCCATAATTGTTACACTCTTTTAGCTTAGACCCTGCAGGCAGCTACGCCAAAGCGTAATGTCTGTGGGTACATGGCTGACGTAGGATGGGTGGATTTCTGAGTTCATTGTTCGTATGCCATAGCATATATCACTGAATTGCGGTGCCGCTGGCCTTCATGGTGTGGTCTATAGGTATTATGCCACAGCGTACCCAAGGATGCCAGGAGACTAAATATGCCCGACTGGTGTCGGAGTCTTAACCCCTATGAGTTGTTTGGAAGACAATTGGTGTGGTAAAACACCTACCTACAAGCCATCACAAGGTAGATACGCCATAGCGTAATAGTTTGTGATGGGACTGTACGGATCCTAGTGTAATATGCGAAATGATAAGGTTTACTAGTTATTACGATAAGAGGTTGAATTCACTATCTGTCTTTATTAATAACTGTAGATGCATAATATAACAACATATTTTGTTCTTGAATATTTATGCTTGGTAATTTTATTTTTCTTGATTGGTAATTCTTCAAGAAAGATATGTGTTGGATAAAACCCGAGATAGTAAATCATGCGTTATCATACCAATGACTGGTATATAGAGTCTCGGAGAACCTGCCATGGTAACATGACTAAAGACTTACAAGGAGTAGCAACATGTATTTCGTGCAAGGAATACCGCAATGTATGAGATCACGAAATAACTTCAACATGTGCACTAAATGGTGACAGATCTAATTCATAATATTCATTTGAGATGAAGGGGAATTAGTAATCTTAAGTAACATGGCTATCCGTAACTACTATATAATAATCTCGTTCGACGGCATTTCAAACAAGTGGGAGATTATGGGCGATGATGTGCGGCATTAACTTGCGCCTAGGCTTAAGACCATGTGAAAAGTAATATGATTAAAAGCACAAGAACAAAATGGGAGATATGGCTTGGTAGTATTGAATTATCAATTCAACACTAATGTACAAGTATTTTTCTCAGAAGATGCTTGATGTAAATCAAGAAACTGAGAAATCACATAGACGGTGCATGTCTATTCGCGAGAAATATATGATTATAGATTGTGTGCAAATCACTTCTAACAAATGTTCTATTTAAGAATCACCTGATCGTGTATAGTGTAGGACTGGTAAATCCAAGGTCGTTCCCAAGAGCTAATGGGCGATCTAAAATCTAAGTTTTATTAGTCACGTTTTAAAGTTGATTTAGTAATTAAAATGCAATAAAATAAATGAAGAATTATAAGTAATGTTTACTTATCAAGTGAGAAAATGTGCTAACTGGTATGTGTGTAATTACACATACCTTTTACCTTATAAAACGACCCTATACGACCAAAAACGCACATAAAATGCCATAACTTTTACTCTTGCAGTCAAACCAACTTTGTATAGTCTTTTCACCTTATGAGTTCTTGACCTGCTTCTTTTCAAGCTTGTAATCTCACTTTATTGAGAGGTCTTTGTATTCTCCAAATCAAGAACCATGGTAAGAAAATTGGTACAAAGAATCATCAATTCAATAAGTTTAAAACTATCCTCATCACTTTGAAGTGAATCACAGAAATGTATAGTTTTTGGCAAACTACGAGCCATAAACGGATTTGATGATTCTTTACCAGTTGCCGTTTGCCCGGGAATAGCCAATTCTTCATAATAAAAGATGGTGAATTGATTACCATTTGTCGTGTTGAAATGAAACCAACACCTGAAAATTCTCCAATCCCTTGTAGCTTGCCAATTCTCAAAACCACTATCCATAGATCAGGCTAAGAACAAACTATAAAAAAATCCTCCCCTCAAATGTAGCTAGGGATTTACCATACCAATGTTGACCACCAAAAAGAGAAATTAGTTTCTCGTAGGGACCCAGGCCTTTACAGGCTTGGGTCTGCCTTGTGGTCCTTTAACATTTACAGTTTTAACAAAATTGGATCTACTATCATAATTGGAGTTTGGTCTTGTTTTTCTCCAATTATAACCTGCTGAGGTCTTAACATCAGTTCCCCAATTTCCTTTTACAACATGAGAATAAGTCATTCTTGTTGTATTTCTAACAATGGGTCTACTAACAGGTGAATGAGATTTAGAAAAATGCCTTCTTTGATTAAGTTGATTCACCTGAGGTCTTATAGGGACTAAAGCGTTTGATGTCTATGGTAGGTACTGTTATCTAGATCTAACAGTATTAACATTAGAACTACCAGTATTAACTCTAGGCCTAACAGGATTAACATTTGTCCTACCAGTATTAACATTAGACTTGACAGAATTAACATTTACCCTACCAGTATTAACATTAGGCCTGACAGAATTAACATTTACCTACCAGATTAATTATAAGGCCTAACGAAATACGGTTGTCCTATATTAATAATATTAGGCCTAACAGAATTAATGTTTGTCCTACCAGTATTAATATTATGCCTAACAGAATTAATGTTTGTCCTACCAGTATTAAGTTGTACTGTTTAAGGAAACAAAATTTATTAGCATTGATTAACCCTGATTGCTTAGTCCATACTGGTTTTGCCACCCTGTTACCAGTATTAAAAACCCTTTGTTTCTTAACTCAGCCTCTCTTGCCATTTTCTTTTCATAATAGTCACAATCTTTGATCAAATGGAATTTAGGCAGCCACAAAACTAAACACCTTTTTCGTTGATGGAAAGAGTAAACCTTCTCCTAGATTCGCTTTCCATTATTTTATTCCAATTCTCCTGTTAACTGTAAGGTGTTTTCTTTATCTTTTGATTGGTTGCCTAGTGTTTTTATGAGTGTGACACAACAAGGTTCAACCTCTTTTGAATTTAGGGCAGACATACCTTTTCAATGTTTGTAATAGGTTTAGACACATTACACTTCCTTGAGGACTCTTTAATACTCAGTTTCAAGATCAACAAAAATGTTCAAGAGGAAGTTTTTTCAATAGATCTTGCACTGTCATTAGATTAACAGGTAGAACATTCACTGGATCTGTCATCTGATATACTGGGTTCAGGCTCTTGGGATCCCTTTTTACCATAAACAAACAAAGACTCATCAATTTCTTCTTTGGTTTGGGAGTATAAATCTCCACTAAAGGGAGTGTAACACCTTTAAACATCATTTAGATTTTTATAAATCTACTGTACAAAGGTTCCCAAGCTGAGTCCACTCCTTATAATTAAAAACAGAAAAATGCATTTCTTCCTCATAACTTATAACCTCATTGTTTGATTTTATTTCATATCCTAAGCCAATTTTACTACTTGAACTCATGCCAGAATTAATTAATCTCCAAAGATTCTTGGAAGAACATTTCATGAATCTAATGATTATCTGAATTGTTCCTTTTCTTTACAGCTTTCATTCTAATTCTCCTATATTTTTTAAGCTTTTCATCTTTTCATATATTTATTTGCTGAAATGTAAAGCTTTTCATTTAGATAAATTTGCTGTTTTTTTGAAAAGTAACAATTGAGCTTCTAGTTTCTTACACTGACTATAGGCAAGTATTTTGCTTCTTGATCACCTAAAGATTCATTGTTCATGCAACACAATGTTTTAAAGGGTATTGTAAAAATCAATGCAAGGTTTTAGAACACAAAGATACCTCACTACTGGAGCAGATAGCTTGAGAGCATGATTTATCTCTTCATCTTCAAGTGTGTTCTCCCAATTGACAATACCATCACCATTGTCATCAATCCCATCTGATTCTTCCTCTTGCTTTCCAGCTTCTTTGGTGTTGATAAAAAGAGTCTCTGTTTAAAACTATTTGTTTTAAAACATATGTCTATATCTTCTTTGAATTTGCATTACCACCAAACCTAGTCCTTATGGCTTCCCAAATTTCTTTTGCATCATCCATTCCATGAAATCTTGTTTTCAATGTTCCTTGGGAATAGCCATGAGTAAGATGGTTCCTGCCCTATCCTTACCTTTTCAAAAGCATGAATTTCTTCCGGAGATACTGGGGAAGATTCTAAACAACACCATATTTCCAGTTGAGATTCTCTTCTTTGAATTTCCATTCTGAATTACCTTCCAAACATCATTATCAATATATTCAAGGTAATGCTCCATCTCCATAGCCCATATATCATACCCTCCTTCATTTAGAATGGAGTTTGATATTTGAAAATAGGGTGTTTGTTGTAGGAGTGACTGTTTTATTGTTTGTTGTTTGGTATATTGTTTGCAGTACCAATGTCCTGATTGCATCTTCATGGTATGTGCTTCATCATCACTAGGAATGTTGAGAGTAATCATCATTAGCAGGTTGAGACATTTTTCTAGATCTAAAAGTGATTGTTTGTGATCTTGTGATTCTTTCTTATCAGAGTCTCTCTAAGGGCTCTTATACCACTTGTAGGTCCATAAGTGTTGGATTCTATATACTTTTGAAAGACAAATATCTAACTTGAATAATCCAAAACAACTATGAGAGAGACACTGACTATGAATATCAAGTGTTAATGCAGAATCTTAACACAAGTATTAAGAAGAACACAATATAATACTAACTTCGTATATTGCTATTGATTTCTATTAGGTTTGGATACTATTGATTCTATTCGTTATCTTGAAACTCTATGCCGTATGGTTCCTTTTATACACCAAGGAAACCCTAAAAGGCTATACAAAACGTGTGAAAGGATAATGCATATCCTTTCCTAAGATATCTCTAAGATAACTATTATCACTATTCTGTTACATAAACAGACTTAACTAAAGTAACACCCAGTACTACTATAGTACTGGCCACACTACCAGTACTAACTATAGTACTGTCAGACTAACTTAGTAACTGCCAGACTTAACTTAGTAACTGCATAACTAACTAATACTACCAGTCTTAAAAAAATTTTATACTACCAGTATTAAGTCTTTACAATAATATTTTCCCAACAAACAGTACCTCGTAACCTGCCACCGTTAGACTCTAATTCGTGCCTCTCTTCCAATGGTAAAAGATTATGGAATAATTAATGACTTCGTTAGAGCCTCGATAAATGTAAAAACATCATCGAAAGTCACCCGAAAATTACCGTTTTTGCTTTGTTTTCAATCATTTGTACCTGTAAGACATAAAAACACAATACAAACATATTTGCAACATATTTATCCATATTTTAGTGTTTTAGTCTGTTTATTAGCATTTTCCGAGGTACAAATGATATGTGTTTTAGCACATATCAAAATTCCCCCACACTAAGCCATTGCTGGTCCCACATGCAATGTAAATAAAACACGCCCGGAAATAAATAATTAAATCTCCCTCTAACTTATGACCCCTCACAATCAAACAAGAAGAGAAAAGGTCCATTAAAAAGGTTCAAAAATCATTTATTTCTAATGCGTCCCCGTTTTAACCATTTATTTAATAATAATAAGAAATAAGATAAGAATTAAATAACATTATTTAAAAGGCTTAAAGAACGGGAGTTCGTCATCCTTGATTTTGACAATCCCCAAACTAAGCTTAAAACGAAATCAAAATTAAATATAAGATTAGATGCTCCTACTCATAGTTTGTTATTGTTTAATTTAGCTTTCCACACTCTCAAATCATTTCTCTCATTCAAACTCCAATCTTCCGACTGTATCGATTCTCCAGCACAGCCTCGTTGGGGATAAACGACCCGGGAACATTCTATACTACTTCTCGGTTTCATTGATTGTGTTTTTAGACTATACTTACTATATATTTTATATTTTATTATATATTAAAAAGTGTGGTTTAAAAATAACTAATCAATTTTTGGCGCCGCTGCCGGGGAGGCTGTGATTCGATTTTCGTGTTTGTTTGACGATTAGTGTTTGAAGACCCTTCCCTCGTGAAGTTAATTTTCCCGTTTGTGAATATTTTCTTTTATTTATAAAAAAAATATAAAACACAAAAATATTTTTCATTTTCTTTTATTAGTATTAGTATAATATAAAAAAAACCAAAAAAAACAAAAAACAAAAAAAAATCAAAAATATAAAAACATTATCATTAATTATCAATAAAAAATCCTCATCGATATAATGCTTTCAACTGAAGAATTATCATAATAAGTTCCCGAACAAAAGATTTAAAACTTGCCTTTGTGTCACTTGTGAAATACGGCTCACCTTTAATTGATAAACAAACTATAAGAGGGGTATAAGGAGGGTTGTTCCTAGGAACTACGACCCGAAAGGAGAAGGTTTTTAATAGCTTCGCGCTTTCCCGCTCCTCCGCTCCTTTGTGCGTTTGTTTTTTTAAGAGCTACCGTGAAACGAGCTGATTATTGGTTTAAGTTGTCTTATCTCATTTTGTCCGTTAATAAAATATGTTGCTTAAAAAATTCGAAAAGCCAAAAATAATCTTCTTTTTCTTCTTATCCATTTAATTCTTTTCTTAACCCTCAATTGTTTAATTCTTATGGCGTCACTCGATCGTCGTTTGAATCCCCTTTACGCGATTAAAGAGTGTTCGTCTTGTGGAAATTTGCACACCAAAGACTGTGGTTGTCCAAAAGGGAGTCTTGAAGACAAGATTCTTGTTCCCATACCCGACTTGTCTCAACGACCCCTTAAAATTGAAAAAATTTGTCTCGATTGTGGAGACCCGGTTCATGGTCTATATTGTCGACAATGTGCTCTAATACGAAAGACATTGGAGGAAGTTTTTCAAGACTTCCAAGACACTTCCAAGTCATCCAATGACGGATTCCCAAAATGAAGCTGAGGATTTGGAGCTCTTGTGATCGAAGGACAAAACCGCGAGCACGAGAGTATTCAAAATCCGGGCAATCCTGGACAATAAAACACAAAACACAAAACACGAATAATGGAAGAGGCGAGCCTCAACACAACATACAAAACACTTATTAGCAAATAAAAAGAAGATAGAATGGATAAGCATGGGTTGCCACCCACGAAGCGCCTTGTTTTTATTAACCGAGTCACAAGCTCGACTCGACCCCGAATTCATTGGTCCATGGGGGAGTAAGTGGAAGATAAAATCTGAAAGTTCCACTTCGATGAGATACATCCGGCATAAAAGAATGATAAATGGAGATGCCGGGGTCAAAAATGGTATCTTCATTCCCACAAGAGAGAAGATATGGAGGAGCAACTGGATACGTGAGAAAAGGAAGATAGATCCATACAATATAAGCGAAGAGAGGTTCACTAAAAAGTATGAGATCCAAATCCAGGTGAAGGGTGGGATGGGTGGGCAAAACATTAGGCACATGAACTCTTGGTTCTCTTGTTGGGAGAATATCCTCCACCACATCCATAGTAAGATTGCCCAGCTCGGGCTCAATCTTAAAGCAAAAATGATCATACTCCGGTGGAGATATAATGTGAGCGAGTTCATTGACGAACTCCTCGTGATAAAAATCACTCCTATCGGCAGGAGGAAATAGATTGATCGAAAGATCAAAGATGAACAAATCATATTAAGAAAAATCAGCATGAGTAGTGGTAATGCCACTACTATTCTCTTTAATATGATCGTCATCAGAATAGAAAGCTTCATAATCCGGAAGAGAATAATCAGAACGGGTGGTGGAACTGCCACTACTATCCTCTTCTAAATCAAAGCAGAAAGTTTCATATTCGGTTAAAGAATTATCAAAGGTGTTAGTCTCCTCCAAGAAAAGGTTAAGAAATGTGGAGGAAGACTTGGTCATATCATCAGAAGATGGAGCGGGATTATCTTTTAATGCTTCAATGTTAGCAATAAGAAGATTGACATTCAACAATTTTTCACGAAGGATATCGTCTTTGATTGTTAAAAGAATATCGGTATCAATCCCTTCAACTTCCGGGATAACAATCTCTACCACCTCTAAGCTGACGATCTCAGCATCGGAAGGTGATGCATCGACATAATCGATGTTCTCATAAGAATCGTCATCACTCGAAGTAGAATCATCGTTGGAATCGATGATAGTCTCAGAATGTTCTTTGAAAGCTTCAAGAGAGGTAGGATTGTTACAAAGAGGCACATCACACACACTGTCGGGAATACCCTCGGGCTCACTTGGGATTGGGACAAGGTTCTCAACACTAGACTTTATTACTTCGTCCGATTCCGTTGCCGGAATAGTGTCAAGATGCTCATCCCCCATACTTAGAGAGTTAACGGGCTCCTTGGTTGGTAAGACGGGTGTGATTGCAATGGTATAGTCATCGTCATCATCATAGCAAATGGGAATCTTCCAATATCGATCTTTAGCCGCTTGCTCTTCCGCAATTCGCTTTTCTTCTTCCTTCTTTTGTATAGCTTGACCAACCAAATCACATAAGGTTGTCATTTGTTCCATAAGCTTATTACTAGAATTGAGAAGCTCATTTTGGGAATTGAGAAACTCATTTTGGGAATTAAGAAGCTCATTTTGGGAATTGAAGATTGGATGATTGACGGTATATTGCGGGGGTTGAAATTGGTCAAAACCAAAAGAATTATAATCATAGCAAGAATTTTGCTCATGATAATAGTCTTCATTCATTGGTTGACATTGGTAAGTTTCATGAGGTCCCCCGCAATTTTCACAACAAGGATATTGTTGTGGAAAACCATGAAAATTTTGCGGGAAATTAAAGTCTTGATTGTAACCCGGTTCCGGATAGATAAACGGAACTTGAGGTGTACAATAGTGACCATAACGAGCATCGTTCCCGCAAAATTCACAAGAGTACATAGGAGGTTGTGGAGGTGGGTTGAAAACGTTAGGAGAATCATCAACAAAGTTAGGTTTAGAATCATAAGTGAATGAATTCTCACCTCCGGTACAAGATGTCGGTTGAACACTTGGCAAAGTCTGTGGGAACTCATTAACGGTTTGATTGTTGCATGGTTCCGGTTTAGAGATAATCGGAATTTGCGGTGGACAATTATAACCAATATGAGCACCTTTCCCACAAGACTTACAAGTGCATCGTTGACAGAAGATGTCGTCTAACGAATCACCACACTCGTAACAACAATTGTGGTTAATTTGTGGAGGACTTTGTGAAGAATTTACACCGGGGCCTTGTTTGACAATGAATGGCTCTTGATTAACAAAGTTAGTATCGTCATTGGATGACTTGGAAGTGTCTTGGAAGTCTTGAAAAACTTCCTCCAATGTCTTTCGTATTAGAGCACATTGTCGACAATATAGACCATGAACCGGGTCTCCACAATCGAGACAAAAGACAAAAATTTTTCAATTTTAAAGGGTCGTTGAGTCAAGTGGGTATGTTTTATTGGGAAACAATGAATCTTGTCTTCAAGACTCCCTTATTGGACAACCACAGTCTTTAGTGTGCAAATTTCCACAAGACGAACACTCTTTAATCGCGTAAAGGTGATTCGGAACGACGATCGCCTTCAGTTGATGCCATAAGAATTAAACAATTGAGGGTAAGAAAAGAATTAAATGTGATAGATTAGAGGAAAAAGTAGATTATTTTTGGGATTTTCGTGTTCTTTAAGCAACATATTTGATTAACGGACAAAAAATGATGATAAGACAACTTAACCAATAATCCAAATCGTTTCACGTAGCTCTTTAAAGAACTTACTCGAACAAGGGAGCGGAGGAGTGGGAAACGCGATGCTATTGAAAAACCTTCTCCTTTTCGGGGTCGTAATTCGTCGGAACAACCCTCTTATACCCCTTTATAGTTTGTTATCAATTAATGGGGAGCCGTGTTTCACTAAGTCACACAAAGGCAAGTTTTAAATCTTTCGTTTGGGAACTTATTATGATAATGCTTCAATTGAAAGCATTATATTGATGATTTTTATTTATGGATAATGTTTTTAATTTTTTGATTGTTTTTTATATTTTATATAATATAATAAAGAAAATGTAAAAATATTTTTGTGGTTTATATTTTTATTAAGAAAAATATTCGCAAAACATGAAAATTACTTCACTTGAGGGAAGGGTCTTCAAAAACTCTAATCGGTCAATACAAAACCTCGAAAATCGAATCACAGCCTCCCCGGCAGCGGCGCCAAAAATTGATTAGTACTTTTTAATACTATATATATAATATAATATAAAATAAAATATATATAATCTAAGAAACAATAATCAATAAAACTGAGAAGTAGTATAGAATGTTCCCGGGTCGTTTATCCCCAACGAGGCTGTGCTGGAAAATCGATACAGTCGGAAAATTGGAGTTTGAATGAGAGTAATGATTTGAGAATGTAGAAAGCTAAAATAATCAATAACAAGCAAAAACGATTTAGAAAAACCAAAAAAAGATAGCTAAATGACTTAATCGTAAAATGGGCTACGAGAACGAGGTAAAAAGAAAACCTAAAATCTTAAAAATTGACCCTACAAAGAAATTTTTACTTCTAAACTACCCTAGGGGACTAATAATGAAGAATGAAAAAGACTAGACTGAAAACGGAGGTCGTTTGACCCAAAAACGAGTCAAAACAAAATCCGTACCCGAGACCCGTTCTTTAAAAATCAAAAGTTTGCAAAATTAACCCTACGAAAGTTTTTCTATTTTTCATATGTAATTTATGACTAAATAAAATTTCCTAAAAAAGAAAAATATTTTTTTGATAATTTTTGTATTTTTTATGAATTTTTAACACTTTTAACGAAATTAAATTATAAAAAATACTAAACTATTTTTAAAAATTCTGAAAAAATTACTAAAATTACTAGACCCTAAAATCTACCTAAGAAAAATAAGAAACCCGAAATTCGGCTTATAAATAAGCCGAAAATAAGCTCAAACGAGCTTATAAGCCTAAGGGACAAAACTACCTTAAATATCTAAGTGCCCAAGGGTCTTACAGAAAAAGACCACAAGGAGACGAGCTGTAAGAAGGCTTATAATGTAAGGGTGTATTGTGGGTAGATGACCCAGGGTTCGAGCACTTGCTCACCCGGGTTTCCTTTTCTTCCTTCTTTTTTTGAAAAACCTTTTTAACCAAAATTGTTAAAATCTGAAGCTTATTATTTTCTATAACTAAAACTTTTTATGAAAAGCTAAGCATAAGCTGAAAAAGGGGCTTTTTGTTGGACAGAAGCTTAAAGTGAGTTAAGGCTTAAATGGCAAAATTAGTTGGCTTTTAAAAGACAAATAAGCAATTTTAAATGAAAGATAAGCACACACATATAACAACTATACTAAATAAGCAAAAGCAGACTAGGATAAGAAAATTAAAACAAGCCAATAAGCCAGAATAAGCACTTGAAAGTAAACAGTAGGCTTAAATTAGCTTAAAGGCTAAATGGGCTTTTTCTTTTGACTTTTTGGACTAATAGGCTGCCATTTGAACTAATAAGCTGAAAGGGGTTATATAACCTAACCTAATAAGCACTTATGAATTAAAACCTAGCAACTAAATAAGCTGGAAAGGGCTAAAGAAAAGTGACAGTTTGCACTTTTTTACACTAAAGTGCCTAAAATGCAAAATGTTAAGCTTGGGACAGCTTTTTGAGCTTAAAAATAAGCCACCAGAAATGATCTTGGGGCCTAACGGCTTATATGGGCTTTTAACCTAGCTTATAGATTTCCTAAAAATGCAAAGGAAACAAAGATTGAAACAAAAATAAGCTATAAAAAGAGTTATGAAAAAGGGCAGTAATGACTTTTGCACTAAGTCCTAAAGGCTAAGTTAATAAGCTCTTTAAGGGACAAAATAAGTATTGCAGGGAAAACTAAGCTAAGGGAAGTATCTATGCTAACCTAAATAAGCTAATGCAAACCAACAATAAGCAAAAAGATAGACAGAAGAGCTAGAAATCCTAAATAAGCACTAAGCCTAAACTATGCATACCAACAGTTAAAATGACAACTAAGGGCTTAAAATTAAGCCACCTAGAGGGACTCCTAAGGGCTTAAGGCTTATAGGACTTATAGAACAGCTTATTAGCTTTCTAGAAAATCCAAGATACTATAATTTATAG
This sequence comes from Tanacetum coccineum, assembly GCA_026074375.1. NCBI lineage: Eukaryota > Viridiplantae > Streptophyta > Magnoliopsida > Asterales > Asteraceae > Tanacetum > Tanacetum coccineum. The sequence continues at coordinate 27,292 of BQNB010086812.1, forward strand.
AACAAATAAGCCAAGAAAAGAGGGTGCAAAGAAACTGGCTTGCACCAGGGGAGTTTTTTAGTTTTAAAAGGACAAAGGGTACAACCACAAATAAGCTGTCAAATAAGCTCTACAATGAAAAAGAAGTCAAAACAGATGGAGTTTGGCTCAAGGTGAGCTTGTAAACCAAAAATCAAGCATTAACTCTAAAGGGAGCTTATGAAACTAAGCTGCTGAACTAAGGACAATTAAAAGGCAAGAAAAAAAAAACTCAGGCATTTTTATCCTAGGTAAATAAAACTAATTATACTTAAATCCTACTGCATTATGGTACTTAAACAAACATGAAAACAACATCCTAATGACAGAAATCAAAATCTAAGCTATTTAACTGAATATTTGAACTATAAAACCACAGACTCAAACTATGGTTTCTATGACCCTAAATATTTGATTTTAACCTATAAAAACTTGAAACAACTAACTAAGAGATTAATTAAAATCTAGTTTAAACTGACTTAGAGGCCAAGAACAGGTTCTCACCCATTTTCACCCATTTTAAAGCTTAACCCAAACACCCCTTTAGAAGCACATAAAAAAATCTTAACTTAAAACAGCTTATGACAACTAATAAAAAGTAAGAATAAGGTGAGGTTGAGGAGTGTTAAGCACATATAAGCAGTTAGAACCAAACATTAAGCTCATAGAATGAGAAAGTCTAAATAAGCAGTAAAAGCTTTCAAAAGACAGAATTTTTTTGCATAAACTTAAATTTCATTCAAAACATAAAGAGTTACAAGATATTAAAATGACAGT
>BQNB010086813.1:3453-28085 GCA_026074375.1 Tanacetum coccineum
AAGTCACGCCTCCGGACACGTGTTCCGTCCAGGCCCCGTCTGGGGGTGTGACAATCCTGACCTGAGATCCAACTTAGAAAACACTTGAGCTCCTTGTAATTCATCAATAAGTTCTTCTATGACAGGGATTGGGAACTTATCCTTGATAGTAAACTTGTTTATTTGTTTGTAATCTATACACATTCTCCATGATCCATCTTTCTTCTTTACCATGACTATAGGAGATGAAAAGGGACTATGACTTGGTCTGATCACCCCTGAATCAAGCAATTCCTTGACCATTGTTTCAATAACATCTTTCTGAGAAGGTAGATACCTATAAGGTCTAACATTAACATTCACATCCCTATCTTTGAGTGGTATTTGATGATCAAAACTTCTATGTGGAGGCAATGTCTTAGGTTCTTCAAATACATCTGCATATTCTTCCAAAAGAGCTTGCGATTCCATATTTCCACCAATTCCACTATCAACACTAGACTGCATCAAATGTAGAGTAGCAGATGGTACCATACAACAGATAGAAGCCACATAAGCATCTTGCTGATTGAATTTCTTAGAAAATGATTTGCCACTCATCCATGTTAGCTCAGACTGATTTGTTCCCCTCAAAACTATTTTCTTGCCTTGAAACATAAATTCCATCCTTAACTCTTGGAAATTCCACTAAATAGTGCCTAGAGTAGACAACCATTGGACTCCCAAAACTAGTTCACAACCTCCCAAGGGTAATAGCATTACATCAGTAGTAAACAATACCCCTTGTATCTTCCATTGGAAATCTTTTACCATATATTGACTGATCAATTTGTTTCCTCCAGCCACTGAAACACTCAAAGGGCAAGTTTTCCTGATATGACATCCCATTTTCTTGGCCTTGTACAGGTCAAGGAAATTATGGGTACTACCTGAGTCCATGAGGATATGTAATAATTGCTTAAGCACATGCCCCTTTACCCTCATAGTATTGTGTGTGGGGATGCCTGATAAGGAATTTAGGGAAATGTGTGGAGTACATTGTTGAACTTCCTCAGGTAACACATACTCAGTCATTGCACTACTCTCTTCTTCCAAACAGTCCTCAAATACTTCCTCCTCTTCCCCTCTTATTTCTATAGTAAACATTTGTCCTTCACACTTATGACCAGGTATGTACTTTTGGTCACAATAGAAACACTGATTCTTTGACCTCTTTTCATCATACTCCTTTTGACTTAACATCTTCCTTGGTCTACCTCCAAACACAGCATTACTCTTTGTGACAGTTTGACTAATAGGTGCAGGTAAAGCCAAAGTACTAGTATTCTTTGCAGGATAAGTAACATTTCTATTAACAAAGGTACTAGTAGTAGTTCTTGGAGTTGAAAGAATTAGATTATACCTTTGCTTAACCAAAGCCAAAGTAGTCTCGTGCAGACTAGACAAACTAAAAGCATCTTCAAGAGACCTTGGCTTGAACATTCTCACGTTCATTTCAATTGTAGCAGGTAATCCAGCAATATACATACTGATAGCTTGAGCCTCAGTTATGTTTACTTGATTTAATAGAGCCTCAAAATCACTTTGGTATTGTTTCATAGTAGTCTTATACCTCAAGTTTTTGAGTTCTGCCATTGGATCTTCATTAGCATCTCCAAATCTTTTAAGCACAGCTTCCTCATACTCAACCCATGTAACTCTTCACCATGAGTCTTAATAAACTGCATATGCCATCTTAAAGCCCTATCATACAAATGAATGGACACTAACTTGATCTTATCTGCCTCTCTTACTGCATCAATAGCAAAAAACTGTTTAACCCTAAACATCCATCCTTTTAGATCTTCCCCATGAAACTTAGGAAACTCCATCTTCCCAAGCCTACTTCGTTTTGAAAAAGATACATTGGATTAACAAAATACTGTTTGTTAATATAAGCTCCAGGGCTTCAAATAGTTCAACCTAAATAGATAAGATTCCGATGTTTTATAACGATTGTCCCCTAAATTGTGAATAAGACCCCAACTTTCTTTAGTGTTGACTCTTCAACTATTGACTACCAATTTATCATTGCACCTCGTTGCCTTTATTGACCTGAAAAACATGCTTAAACGTCAACATTAAAGTCGCGTGGAATTCATAGGTTTTATGTAAATCAATTTGTTAGGACCGCATATTTCCAAGTTGCATGATTAAGCAACAAATGCAAACATCATAAAAGTTAATTAGTTTCTAAGCTCATGAACGAGGCTCGACGTATTTGAATGCATTTATAAAATTGCCATAAATAGGTGTCCCTGTGAATGAGCTGTGCTATCCTCGATACATCCCAAATTCGACATGAGTATGCGTTTGTTTCCAGTTATAGATAGTCACTCGTAAGGGGATTGTCAATCCCTAATTAGATCTATCCATCTAATCATTCGCGCCCACACATTGTAATTCCAATAATATCTATGCAATTATAGTTCATGATCATGGACATAATGGGTTATGGTTAATTAGGCAAAACACGTAATCATGGTTATTAAATGTACACTTGCGTCCAAGTTTGTAAAACAAAGCATGTTATCCCCCAAGATGTAATCATTTAAAATTAATTGTAATGCATGGGCTCATGAACTCACCTTAGCCGGTAGTTCTCTGAATGATAACAAGCATTCCAAGTAGGTAGTGGATCACTCCGTTAAGTTCTATGTAAGGACGGTCAAGTCTTAGTTACACCTTTAAACTAATGGGACTCTTTGGATAATCTTAATCCCATTTTAAGTTTATATATATACCGTTATCACTTGTGTGGTGGCACACAAGATCATTGCATTTATAACTTCGATGGTTCTCGATAAACGTGTAATCGTTGTAAATAAATATACTTATTTATTTCGTCGTTGATTGAACTCGTTTATTATCCGAATATCTCGAGGTCCGACCAGCTCGCTAAGTGTTTCATTTCATTTCACTTTTGATTTACTAACATACCCTTAAGTTTCTAATTATTTCATTTTTAGTCCCTGGGTTTACAAATATACATATTTATACTTTAAACCCTTTAGTTTCGAAATTGACATACATTCAGTCCCTTAAGTTACATATGAATGTGTCTAGGCGCCTAAGTTTCTGGAATGTGTAAGAACAGTCTGGGGTTATTGAAATTATGAAATTGACCAAAACTAACCCCTTATGTTTCACGAAATTACACTTTTGGTTCACTTTGGTTTTGCGAAAATTCCATTTTAGCTCCGAATAAATCCCAACGAGTGGCATTTCTCTTTGTTAAGCTCGTTTAAGTTTATAAAAAGTGTTTCGGTTGAAAAATAAGCTCATCGAGCTTATTTTGGCTTAACGGGCCTTATTGGGCCCGTTAAGGTCCGTTTAGCTTTTTAGAGGTCCAATACGATTTAATAGGTTCCCGGAAAGGCCTTAAATAAGCTTTCGGGGTCTTGGTGTTTCTGTTAAGCTTAAAATAAGCTCGGTGAGCTTATTGAAGCTTATTTCGAGCTTATTGGGCTTACGGGCCCAATAGCTCAACCCGAATAGAACCTTATGGGTTCCTTAAGCATTTTAGCTTATTTTCTACCCTATTTAAGCCCAATACTTCTGTTTTATTTTCTAGCTTATTTATAATAAGCTAATAAGCTTTTGATTGGGCCGGTTTGGGCCTGTTGAGGCCCGATAAGGGTTCAAAGGCGTTCCGTTGGGTCCATTGAGGTCCATTAAGTACATTTAGGTCTAATAAGCACCTAGGAGGTTGGTTTGCTTATTTAGCTTATTCGATAAGCTAATAAGCAACTGTTGGGCCTATTGGGCCCGTTGTGAGCCCGAATGAGTTTCAGTGGCTAGGGCTTGGTCCATTAAGTATATTTAAGTCCGTTAAGCTGATTAAGCCCTCATAAGATCACCAATAAGCTACTCGAGCTTATTGTGAGCTTATTTGCTCATTTAGGGCCCGTAAATGGGCTAGGAGGCCCGTTAAGGGTTCGGTTGGTTTTCAAAGAAATACAAAGGGTCCATTTAGGTTCTTAAGTCTATATTAAGCTCATTAAGCCGCGTATAAGCACACGAATAAGCTGTTTAGCTTATTGTGGCTTATGAGCTCGTATTGGGCTCGCGTTGGGCTCGGTGGTCCATGACTACTTCGTTTCTATCCCTTTCATTTAGAAAACGGTTTAAAAGGGCTCGACATCACGATTAGCTTTCGTTTGACATTTTTAAACGTGGACACGACTCATGCAAACGTCCTATATTCATTATAGTTCGTTCCTAATTCGAACCAACGTACTACATGGAAAAGTTTACGTGGATATCTTGTTAAATTCGATTAAGACTTCATGTTACCACTTAGGAGTTTTCCTTAGCTTGTTTTAAGTGTAAATCTAAGTCCTTTTTATGCACAAATCGTTTTCTAGGCACCACACGACTTGCATCATTCGATGTCTATACAAAATAAACGATGTTCGACATATAAATGAAACATACGCGACATATATAGCTAGTCATATATTAAATCGACATAAGTAGAATCATTTAGACTTACAAGGGTCCTATAGCAATTAATGACGTGCGAGATGAACACCCCGACACCCAAACGTGTCTATAACTTCAAAGTTATTGATACCCAAGCTTCCTAGACTCGTATACACTCTTAACACCCTTATGTTTAATCTCAAGGGCTCCTTCGTGTTCCTTGGAGGATTGTGGGTCGAGTTTGGTTCGGCTTCAACGAATGACGAGTGATTTAGAGGGTAAGGAGGTTGTTTTAGCTTTGAGAGAGTTTAAGGGTTGGGGAAAATGTATCAAGTGAGTTTTTGAGTGTGTATTTATAGACAATTAACTAGTCACTCACCTCCTAGCCCTACACGAACCAAACCGTGCCCTCTTAAGTATGGTTTTGTGGTTTTTAGGGATCTCTAGTTACTTACACATGGTATTGTATTAAACCACTAAGTACAAGTATTAATGAGAGGATTTTGGGTACATGATTTACTTAGCTAGCAAAATCTTGAAGATTATGTGTGTATGTATATCGTGACCGGGTATCCAAGGAAAAGAACCAACAAATTTGGTCATTAACCACTAGGTATTAGTTACTAGGAACATTAAGTACCATCTTTAATTACTTAGAGTTTGTACATGTACTCTTAAAGATCATTAGGGGATTTTGCTAGTAAACAAATCACCAAGGACGATTTTTATGCAAGTTTACTTGCCCACATTCGGCATTAAAGGGATATAAACACAAGACTTGATTAAGTTTTGTGTTTAGGCTCTCAAAGTGGGTATTGGTTTGAGTCTAGGTATGTCTAGGTATTTGGGTGAAGTTCCAAATGTATTTTATCGCGAAACGTAACCCTTTTACGTGACCAATAAAAATAAAATACGCAAAGTACATAATTATTCTCAAAATAATTATTCCTTACTTGGTTGATGTAAACCTTAATTTATTTGGTGACCGTTTACATTCATTGATTATTTCTAGTCTACGCGGTTTAGCTTTAAAAGTAAACATTTAAAAGTAAGCGCGTATCGGACTAAAATAAATAGTGATCATTAATATAGTCGTACAATGACACGAAAAATGAGAAATGTTACAGTCTCCACCCGTTAAAAGAGCTTTGTCCTCAAAGCTTAAGACCTTGTAGTAGATGACGAAGCCCGGAATATTGTGAAGATGTTAGTGGGTATTTTTTGTTTGAACGAATCTTCACGTTCCAAAGTGAACTAGGGCCCCGCTAGAGTAGAGTTCAGCAGAACCTTAACTAGTGGTATCCGGTCCGTCAATCGTTTGATCTCCGTTCATGATTTCAAACGGCTCTTCCACAACACTGGTAGCTTAATCGTCAATGTGAATTCCTTCTAACGGCATGACTAACGGTTCATTGGCATAACATTTCTTCAGGTTTGTTTTACATGGAAAGTGTGGTGAACTCTGCTCAACTCTTGAGGAAGTTCCAGCCTGTAGGCAACCTTTCCAACTTTTGCTAATATTTTGAAAGGTCCGACATACCTCGGGTTCAGCTTGACCCCGCTTACCGACCGTCTACGACTCACTTTTCCAGGGTGAGACCTTGAAGCATACTCTGTTTCATACATTCGAACTCCATCGGCTTTCCGCTTGATAGGCGTAGCTCTTTTGTCGGTCCTGGGTCCGCTTGCATCTTTGCGTGATCAGGACCGATTCTTTTCCGTTGTTTCTGGATTACTCTGGACCAGTCAGTTGGGTTCCCCAAACTTCGGCCCAGCTACTGTTTTTGTCTGTATGTCATGTTTTGATCATTGTTTTTGGGATTGTGATCGGCATTTTTGACCATACAGTGCCTCATAAGGGGCGGCCTTTATGCTAGCGTGATAACTGTTATTATATGAAAACTCGGCTAATGGCAAATGTTTAACCCAGCTTTTGCCAAAATCAATCACGCAAGCACGTAGCATGTCTTCGAGAGTTTGATATGGTCCTATCGCCTCTTGGCCATCAGTTTCTGGAAGATACGCAGTGCTCATGCAATATCCGTACCCCAAAGCTTTTTTGAAATGATTTCAGGAAATTCAAGTGTATCTTCCATCCGATCACAGATAATTGAGGCAGGTATCCCGTGTCTTGCCACTATCCTGTTCAAGTACAACCTCGCCAATTTATCCAACGGATCATTTTCCCGTATTGGTAAGAAGTGAGCAGATTTTGTAAGTCGATTCCACAATCAACCCAGAGGTTGTCGAAAAACCCTGTGACGACCTAGGGAGTTTGTGATAAATCCATTGTTATATTATCCCACTTCCACTAGCGTATTTCTCTGTTCTGTTCTAGTAATCCTGATGGCCTTTGATGTTCGGACTTGACTCTTGAACATGGAGGCATTTGCTAACGTACGTGGCGTATGTCAGCCTCTGTTTGGCCACCACAATAGTTTATTCACATCTTGGTACATCTTTTCGGAACGGTTGGATAGAATTTTCGACTTGTGGGATTCGTTGATAATCAGGATCTTAAGTCTCCATAGCAAGGTATCCAACTCTGCTGTGTAAGCTTAGTGTCCCCATCGGCACGCGTGGGTCGGTTCAGTCTTTCCTTGGGTATATCCTTCGGATCATACCTCCTTCGTCTTCCATTCTACCAATGTTCTCCGGTTTCTGGGCTCTCGATTCTGAGCTTATTAGTATTGTTTGGGAAGATCCAACAATTGTCATAACAAGGCTCGAACCCGCAATGGCTCAATCCCGTTCTATTACGGCTCAGCGCGTCGACCACTACGTTTGCTTTTCCTGGATGATAACGAATATCATAGTCGTAGTCACTCAGTAATTCTAGCCAACGGCGTTGCCTCATGTTAAGCTCCTTCTGATCGAGAATGTGTTGTAGGCTTTTATGGTCGGTGATAGGTGCATCTGGTACCGTATAAATAGTGTCTCCCTAATCTATAGGGCAAAACACTTACTGATACAAGCTATAAATCATGAGTGGTGTAGTTCTTCTCGTGGACTTTTAACTGTCGAGAAGCATAGGCAATCACCTTCTCTCGCTGCATTAACCACCGCACTAAGCCTTTGTGTGACGCATCACAGTATACCACAATAGTCTTCGCTCCCTCAGGTAAAGCCAGAATTGTGGGGCACTCCACAACTTTGCTTTATCAACTGGAGAAGGCGTTCTCTTTCTTTTCTCCCAATCGAACTTGATTCACTTTATGAGTAAGTTTCGTCATTGACTTAGCAATCTTCGAAATCCTTCAATGAACTATCGTTAGTAACCAGCCAAGACCTAGAATGGAGGATCTTCGTTGGTGTCTTTGGAGTATGCCCAATCCTTTGATAGACTATATCTTGCCGGGTATCCACATGTATGCCTCTACTATCAATGTCATTGTCGAGGATTGTACCTTCGGGATCCAATAATTCACATTGTGAAAACTTTGCCGTACAACTTCTCTCCTTAAGCAATTCCAAATTTGTTTAAGGTGTTCTTCATGCTCTCTTTCGGTCTTTTGAACTAAATAAAATATATCATCCGATGAAGACGATACGAACTTTCCAGGTAAGGTTTGCCTCATACTCGGTTCATTGAGGTCCATGAATTACCGCAGAGGGCGTTTGTCAGTCCAAATGGCATAAACCGGAACTCGTTATTATTATGACCGTATCGACTGTTCTCGAAATGCCGTCTTTGGAATGTTCTTGTTCTCGTACTCTAAGTTGGTGATACCCGGATCTCAGATCTTCTTGAATAATCCGGTATCCTTGATGTTGATCAACAATCGTCGTCTCGGAAGTGGATAAACGATTCTTTAATGTTAGTTTGTTTAAACTCGCTTGGCTAGTCGAATGGGCCCACATCCTGAATGAAAACCGTCCTTCTCTTTTGACCAAATAAGACTCGGGGCCTCCCCAGGTTGAGGAACTGGCCTTTTGAAAACTTTGTCAGAAGAGCTCTTAAATTGTTCTGATAATTCCTTCATTTCGGATGGGGCCAATCGATATGGTGCTCGAGCTACGGGTGCAGCTCCTGGAACTAAGTCGATTTGGAATTCCACCGGTCGAGCTGGAGGTAGACCGGGCAAGTCCTCGGGAAATACTTCTGGGAAATCTCGGACGATTGGTACGTCCTCTATTTGTTTCCTTTCCGACTTGTCCTCCTCCTTCTTGGCGGATATCTGTGCTAAAAAGACCTGGCATCCCTTGGCCATGTATTCTTGAGCTTTAGAACATGAGATAATAACTGTTCATACAGGGATTCTCTCCCGTTGGATACTTTCGTCTCCCGCAAAAAGTCAAAGTTTCTTTACGTAGGAAACTTGGACATGTTTTCATCGCATTATGATCAAGCCGTGATATCTTCTTAACCAGTCCATACCGATAATGACATCGAAACTACCCAGTTCTACGGGCATTAGATCTATGTTGAACGGATGGTCTAAGAAATTTAAAGTGCAACCTGTTATATATGGTGTCTAATCTTGACTAATTTCTCTCGGCTAATTCGGACATCATATCAAGTTTCTAATGAAAGTTGGGGCGATGTTTATCAAGGAACTAATGCAGTGGATATAAACTTTCTATCGGCACCAGTGCTCGAATAGATTAGATGCATATGTGCGTTATTTAAGAGGAACGTACCGTGGAAGACATTTGCTTCATGGGGTTTCCTGGTGCATTTCCCCTCTTTTCTGCATTCCCAACTGCATAAACCCATCCTTGAGCATTCCCGTTTCCTCCATCTTTATTCTTCAGTTTTGGACAATCTCTCTTGAAGTGTCCTGATGCTCCACACTCAAAACAACCGTTTCCCTTGGGAGTTGCCCCATTGCCCTTCTGAGAGTTAGCAACATTTGTGTTGCCATAGAGTACTTCCTGCTAGCAGCGAGCAAAGTGCCCCTATCTTGTTGCTCTTGTGGCACCCGGTTGCACGGGCCATTGTGGTTTGGAGATGGCACTTGTTGCACTTGGGCAGGGACTCCCCATCAGGCTTCTCTTGCGCCTGTCCCCATGTTGTAGACTTTGGTGACATTTCTGACCCTTTGATTTGTTGTTATTTGGTTGACCCTTGGTTGTTTCTGGATGATCATCTGCCTTCTTTTGTTGTCAGATTGCCTTTCCGCGTAAGTGCGGAGTTTTTGATCCATTCAAGTCTCTTTGGCCCAACTCAATAGTATCATCCAATGTCCTTGGGTCTGGCAGATTTGAGTTCCCAAAATGTTGTCAGGAAAGTCCACTTAAGGTACTTGTCAACCTTCTGGTTTCATTGGCAAACAAACTTGGTACATATCAGGGTTAACTCTTGGAAACGGTCCGTGTATGCTGGCAACTCGTTCCTTTGTCTTCAGGGTCCACGCCTCAATCTCTAGCGTCTTGATTTCACCCCTGCGGAACCAATACTGTCCGTCATCTTTTTCTTGAGTACCTTCCAAGTCATGGCCATATGCCTCTTGACCTAAGGTTCTTATCTTTCCCATTCCACCAAGTCAGAGCAGCACCTAACAGAGTGCAGGTGGCAAACTTTACTTGGTTTTCAACAAACTCAACAATGATATGGAACCAATGACTCCATTTTTCTCAACTCCACGAGTTAAACCGACCACTCCTTCAGCCCCTTTGAAGTTCAAAGGTTGGCACTTCATGAAATCCGCGTAGAAACAAGGACGCGTGGTTTGCACGTTCCTTCGGTTGTCTCCGTGCGAACTGTGACTTCCATCTCTATGGTGACGTTTCGCCTAAGAGAGCTTTGGTCGATCATTGCTTGGATGCTTCGGGGGTCATGTTCGTTTTGGGTTACCTTTGGTGTTTATTGATTTATGGGTTATGGTCCTCCTCTGGTTGTAGTGTAATGATTTGGGTTAGATCACAAAAGACAAAACATCTGAGGGTTATATGACAGGAATATGATAATATATAGATGAGAAAATCAAACACAAGAGAAGTATATAGTACAAGATAACACATCCATTTATTCGTAACCTTGAAAAACTTTTACATGTAATAGTGTATAGAATGTACACATGATACAATACAAAAAGATCTAAGGCTATGCTAGCGGGTGTGAACCCCTATATAACTTAACATGCCTGTTACAAATGACCTAGCAACAAATACAATACATAAATCACTAAGGACTGTGATGTCGGCGTCACCCAGAAGCTCCTATCGTGGGTTCGGGAATCTTGCCTCTGCGTACCTGAATGTCTAGCTATCCTCCGTGCTCTCGCAGTGCTAACAAACTCAGCCAGCATGTCGCCCACCCATCTCTCGCTCATATTCCTCTGTATGAACTCGGAGAGTTCTACCATCTGAGTCCTGACGCCTACGATCAGCATCTCGATGCGCTTGCTATTTCTCAGTCTGTGCATATGGAAAATCGCAGTCTCGTGTAACTAGGTGTTGTGTTTGAATGAGAGTACTCTGCAGTTGTAGCTCGTGTCTGTGTGCCTGTAGATAGGTCTTCATGTGGATACACATGATCACGGTTGGGCTCTGAAGCTCCTGAGAGTTGCCTGACTCAATCCTTATGAATGAGCCCAAGCCTCTCGGGAAGCTTAGGCCTCCTCCTCCACCATCCATACTGTCTCCTGGAGAGTCATTCTATCCCCCATAAGTAAATCGCCCTCTCGCGAGTTCATCTCGACTCGATGTGATATACCAGAGCTGCCATCTTCTGAGCATCCTCTAGTAGGGCATATGAAGTACTGGTGTATTCCCCGCTCATGGAGTCAGCAAGCTTACGACCTAGTGTTGACCTCTCCCGCGGGTCATCGATGCTATCTCTGGACCTGGCCTCTGCCGGATCTACCAAAGTATCCTCATCCCGTACCCACATCTATTACATCCTGTCGCCTCTCATCAGCATCTACCGTGCTGACAAACCCATAAATCTATCCCTTGACCTCTAGCAGGGTTCTAGCCAGTGGACACTCTCTCGATCTCATATTAGAGCATATAGTGGACCAAATGTATCCTTTGGGGTCGAGGCCTGCTCAGACTCGGGAATAGCATTCCTCGGCCAAACAGGTTGATGGTATGGATAGAGATGGTAGGTAGTGGTGAGTAGTGGACGGTGGTGGATCGGTAATACGGCAGTAACTGCATCAATTGAGCCTGGGTGTGGATGCTATCCTGAGAGTCTGGGTTATGGGGTTAGTCACCAGATGATGGTGGTAAAAGGTGGTGAATGAGCAGGTGGAGCCGTCCACCTAGCAAGCGTCTCCCCTGCAGAGTGGTGGTGATAGTGAGACTAGGTGGTGATGGTGATGGAGTAGTCATGGCCAGATGTCTCTCAACCTCTGCCTCTGGTGGAAGGGATATGGAGCTTGGGGTCGGACAATAATCCTAGCCCCAACAGTAATGCCAGTGGAGGGTGGTGGTATAATAGGCTCTGTTTCCCTCAGGTGGGAAAACAGGCTCATCAGTAGGTATGACGGTGGTAGGGTCAGCGGAGCTTAAGTTGCTCCTCCTCTGTCCTCACTCCATCCTCCTCGTCCTCTTCCTAATCCATGGCGTCATCCCTAGATGAATCGTTGTCATCGTCATCTCCATCATTCCATCATCTCCCCCGTCCTTTGGATAGTCAAACGGTCCTTTTCCTCGACTCAATTATCCTCGTTACTCCTCCGGTCCTCTCTCGGGAATCCGAATCAGTAACATATCGGGGTGACTCAGTAGTAGGTGGATATCAATAGGTGGTAATGGCTGTCCCTTCCTAGCGGAAAAACTCATGGTCCATTCCTCTACAAGGCTATGTACTCAGGGTATATAGGCTCTGGCACTAGTAGGGTAAATGTGCCTGTTATGAACATAGGCTCACTGCTCATCCTCGTCTGAGGAATCTCGGTAGATCTGTAGATTTTTCTAGGACGAGTATGTAGTCTTGGTGACGGTGGGGCTACTGGCTGTAGCGGGAGTCCGTCGTATCCTAGTACGATTGCCCGTGGAATGCCTCCTCCGATTTTACTTCCTATAACCGGCGCACCCTCGAAAGCTATGCCGGGCTCGTGTGGTGTGACGGAAGTGTAGGTACCAAATTTTTTTTTCTGAACGTTCGCATGAAGACATGGTTACTGCAAAAGTTAAAATTACTTCTATATAAGTATCTCTTTAAGAAAATTCGATTTTGTTGTGTCTTAAGGCTTTATAATAATAAGTTCCTGTAATATACTTAGTATATTTTATATACGCATATATCAATCATGTAAGCACTTAGTACCCTACTAATGTTAAAATAGTGTAACCATATATGTGCTAGATGTAAACAAGTAATGCATGTATGTCCCTCATAAATCGCATTTGTGAAAACAGTGTTTGAAAATGGTTATAATCCAGACAAAACTTTTGACCTGGTTCTCTATAACCTTGGCTCTGATACCAATCTGTAACACCCTCAAATCTGGGTAGCAGCGGAATGTTGAATATCCGAGGGCGTTACTGCATAGATCAATAGCACAAGACACGAGAACGACCACTAACGTGTCATTTTTAAAAAGATACATTGGATTAACAAAATACTTGTTCATTACATAAGCTCATGGCGTTAAATTGTTCGACAATATAAGTAAAGATTTTGGTTTATAACAAATGTTCCCAAAATGTAATACGCCCAAATCTTTAGTACTGACTCTTTCCAAAGAGGGACCCCCAATGTATCTGAGCATCCCGTGCCTTATTGACCTGAGAAAACATGCTTAAAATATCAACATAAAGTTGGTGAATTCATAGGTTTATGTAAATCAACAGTAGGACCGCAAGATTTCCAATTGTATGATTAAGCAACAAATGCAAACATCATAAAAAGTAATTACGTTTCCTAAGCTCATGACACCGAGGCTCGACGTATATGAATGCAATTATAATTTGCCAACTGGTGTCCGTGAATGATGTGCTAACCCTGCAACATCCCAAATTCGACATGGTATGCGTTCGTTCCCAGTGATAGCTAGTCACCCGAACGGGGATTGTCAATCCCTAATAGATCTATCCATAACATTCGCGCCCGCACAATGTAATTCCCAATCACATCTATGCAGAAATTAACATTCAAGATCATCGGACATAGAGGGTTATGGTAACTTAGGCAAACACGTAATCATGGCATAAAATGTACACTTGCGTCCAGTTTGTAAAACAAAGCATTTTCCACCCAGGAAAATGTAAATCATTTAAATAATTGTAAAGCATGGGGCTATGAACTCACCTTAGCCGGTAGTTCCCTGAATGATAACAAGTATCCAAGTAGGTAGTGGATCACACCGTTAAGTACCTAAGTAAGTACGGTCAAGTCTTAGTTTACACATTTAAACTAACGACTCATTGTATAAACTAAATCCCATTTTAAGTTTATATATACCGTTATCACTTGTGTGGTGACACACAAGATCATTGTATTTATAGTTTCGATGGTTCTCGAGAAACGTGAAATCATTATTAATAAATATACTTATTTATTAACTTGTTATTTAAGCCGTTCGATGTCCGAACATCTTAGTGTTCGACCGACGTGTTAAGTGTTTCATTTGTTTCACTTTTGTTCACTAACATACCCCTAGGTTTCTAGTTGTTACCCTTTTAGTCCCTAGGTTTATAAATATACCCTTTTATATTTTTAAACCCTTTTAGTTTCAAAAGTGACATAATTAGTCCCTTGAGTTTACAAAGAGTAGTTTTTGATCCTTATAATTTCACTTAGCTCCCTAAGTCTTAGAATGTTGCAAGAATGGTCCCTAGAGTTTTTGTATTTCGAAAAGTGACATTTCAAACCCTTAGGTTTCGGAAATTACAGTTTTAGTCCCCGACTTTGTAAAAATCGCATTTTCAACTCAATTAAATCCCGACAAGTGGTATTTGGTCTTATTTAGTCTAAATAAGCCAACCAAGCCATTTCGGCTTATAAATAAGCATTTCGAGCTTATTTTGGCTTAACGGGCCTTGTTGGGCCCGTTAAGGTCCGTTTAGGTTTTTAACGATCCACTTTAGTTTTAATAAGTCCAAAAGTCTATAATAAGCTCGTGTGGGTTGGTTAAGCTTATAATAAGCTCGGGGAGCTTATTATGGCTTATTTCGAACCTAATGGGCCCGTAAGCCCAAAAGCTTGGCCCGATATGCCTTCTTGGGGTTTTTAGGCTTTTACTAGTGCTTTTCCTAACTTGTACAAAGCCGAACAACTGTTTTCTTTTTCAGCTTATCCCAAATAAGCTGATAAGCTAAAAGCAACTCTAATGGGCCGGTCTTGGGCCCGTTAAGGGTTTTAGAGTGTTTCGTTGGGTTAATTCGGGTCCATTGAGCACATGAAGGTTCAATAAGCCCTTAGGAGGTTCGTTGCTTATGTAGCTTATTCGATAAGCTAATAAGCTCATTGTTGGGCCTATTGGGCCGGGTATGAACCCGAATGGGTTCTAGAGGTTGGGGCTTGGTCCATTAAGTACATTTAAGTCCGTTAAGCTTATTAAGCCCCCATAAGATCACCAATAAGCTACTCGAGCTTATTGTGAGCTTATTTGCTCATTTAGGGCTCGTTAATGGGCTAGGAGGCCCATTAAGGGTGCGTTTGGGTTTCTAATGAAGTAAAGGCCCCATATGAACAACATGGACACTCCCCTTTATGATTAAGCCCGAGTGGCTTATTAATAAGCTGCGGCTTATTAATAAGCTCTCGTTGGGCCTTGTTGGGCTCGATAGAGGCCCGTTAGGGGTTCGTTTGGCTCAACGACTTGCCAAAGGGTCCATTTAGGTTCTTAGTTTCATTTTAAGCTCAACAAGCCGCGTATAAGCACACGAATAAGCTGTTTTAGGCTTATCGTGGCTTATGAGCCTTGTGGGCTCGCGTTGGGCTCGCAAATGGACCGGTGAGTCCATTAAGGGTTCGAATGGTTCATAAATATGTTAAATGGTTCCGTTAAATTTCCTAGTACCAAAACGAATATGTTTTACATTTCCTAAGCGTGCCCCGCAACATGCAAACGTCTATTATTGTCGCATACGTGTTTCCACACCCTCACGACGCGATTTCGACTATAGTTTACGTATAGTTTCTTTTAAATTCACGAACAAGGCTTATTACCCACGTCGTGTACATTTTTATATTACATGTTCATTGTTCGTGTTAGCTTATACGTTTCTAGCATAGTGCAAGTTATTAAACGAATATAACGTGCTCACAACACGTTCATTTCATATTTATCATGCGTGTTTTCACGCTAGTACATCGCATGCACACACACTTGACTCCTAGGCTAGTTTTCGATAAACTAATACGTACATTACAAAGGAAATGTGTTGCGTGCAACTTACAAGGGTCCTAGAGTTTTGATGGCGCGTTTAGAAGAAAACCCGACTCGTTTGCACCTTAAACGCGTGAAATCCCAAACTCCAAGTCTCGTATACTTCTCTTATCCCCTTATATGCGATTTTAAACGTACCTTGTGTCCTTAGGAGGAAAATGTGGGTCGAGCCGCCGCCCACACCACCCCACCCCCCGCCCACACAGCCAGCCCACACCCGCGCCCCAACCTGCAGGGGCACCTCCCCCCCACCCCACACCCCACGCAGCCTAAGCCACATCAACCCCAGAAACACCCGGCCTACCCCTCCACGCCCGCACGGCAGCACCACCCCGCATCACCCCCCTTTGCCCCCACGACTGCCAAGCCCTCCCCCCCCCCCCCCGGACCCCACCCCCCAAAACCCCCTCCAGCCCCGCACCACCAGCCCTGCCACTGCACCTCCCCCACACCCCCCACCACACACCCCCGACCCTACACCCCTCCACCGCGCGCCCCCAACCACCCCTTGTGCCACCCGCCCTCCAAACCTCAGCAGCACACCCACCAACCTCGCCACACCCACCCACCACAAACAACTTAAAAACTCGTTGTAATCACATCCCCCTCCCCCATAATATCTCAATCTAAATCCATCCCTGTAAACTAACCCAAACTAACTCACCCTCCAAGGGTCTCGTATACTACTCTTATATCTTGATCCCAAACACCCCTTAAATAAGCGATCTTAAACGTACCCCCTTGATGTCCTTTAAAGTATAAAGCCACTTAGTGGTCCACCCCCCTAAATGGAACCATGATATTCCCTATTTCTAGTAAAGGCAATGCGGTAATAGAACCCGAACCCCTCTCGACGCTAGCTGTATCGTGCTATCGGAGGGTTGGGGTTTGTAAGTCGTTAACAAACATGCCGCATAGATTACCCCCATATAACACAGAATGTAGATGTTAACATGCAATACTTATATAACAATGCACATAATCCGTAGACCTCCACATGTGGATCGAGCCAATATAAGGGGTTATGATGGCAAATACAATAAATTATTTTTAAATTACACATAAATAAATAAAAAAATTAAAAACATTCCAAAAAAATATAACTATCCAAATAATTATTATAAAATTTATAATTACTTATTTTATAATTTTATAATTAATAAAACATTCACCCTAAATTTAATAATATAATAAGAAAAAAAACAAAATAAAACAAAACAGAAAAAACCGAATAAAAAAATAAAAACAAAAAAAAAAACAGAAATAAAATTAAAAAAGAAAAAAACGAAAACTACAAAAAATAAAATAAAAAAAAAACTAAAAAAATAACACCAAAACCAAAAAAGAAAAAGAAAAATGAAAACTACCTCTCCTCAAAAAAAAAACCTCAAAAAAAAAAACAAAAAAAAAAACAAAAAAAAAAAAAAAACACAACAAAACACACTACCAACACCAATACACTATCGACCCACCCGCTCCTCCACAAAACTACCCAACCCCACCCACAGCCACACGTTCCACCCGGCCCCCACACACAAGCCCACCAACCCAAACCCAACCCCACACCTCCCCCCCTCTAGCACATCGCCTGCCCCCATCCCACTGGCACCCCCCACCCCCACCCAACCCCATCTCACCCTCATCTTTTTTATGTTTCGTTAAAAAGAACCCCAGCACACCCCAAAAACAAAACAACGCAAAAACCAAACCCAACCAAAAACCCCCCAACTCCAAAACAACCCACCCACAAAAAAAACACACCCCAAACACCCCCCCAAACCAACCCCCAACCCCCCCCCCCCCAACCAACACATACCCCCCTCTCCACACTCCCCCCCCCCCCCAAATAACAACCCCACCCACCTACAAAACTCCAAAAAAAACAACGAAAAACCCCACTAACATCCCAAAAACACAAAACCCAACTAAAAAAACAAAAAAACACACCACCAACACACACAACCCCAAAAAAAGAAAAAAAAACCCTCCCCCCGTGAAAACCTCCGTCTTAACCCCCACACCACGCGCCCCCCTACCCCTCGCACACACCCCACTCCCCCCCCCCCCCCACCCACTCTCACACCCCGCCCCGCCCCCCGTCCGTCCCCCCATTCCATCCCCCAACTCTCCACCCCACCCCCCCCCCGCCCTCTAAGACGCCCCCTCTCTCCCCCACATACCGCCCCCCGACAACATCCCCCACCCCACACCCGCCCCCCTGCCCCCCAATCTCGCACCCCTCATCCTTACTCCAACCTAACACTCCAAAGACAAAGGAAGCCCGAAGCCCTATCACTACCAAGAGCCATCTACCACAACTACCCCCCTCTATTATTTACTTCATTAAGGACACTCACAGTGACTCCCATTGAAATGCCTCTCCTTCCTCATAACTTAAAACAAAAAAAACATAAATAAAAAAACAAATCTATAAATAAATAATAAAAATAAAATAAATACCTCACACACCCCCGTACTCCGCCCCACCTACCCCTCTCACATCCCAACCAATCGCCCGACCCCACCCACCCCAACCCTACAACCGCCCCTTCCCCGATCCAAGCCTCATCATACATCCCCCCCAAAACTCCACCCTCCTCAAACTCTCTCACCCCCACCCCCACTCTACCACCCCCCCCTCCACCACCTCCCACCCACCACCCCCCCCACCCCTCGACCATACTCCCCCCCCACCACCCTCCTCCCCCATCACTCAGTATCCCTTTCCCTTCAACCACAACACTCCCCTTCACACCCCACACCCATTACAAGCAGGTCCTTACCCCACCCTACCCACACGCACCGAAACCACACACACCGCTACTACCTGCCTGACATCCCCCCACACACCCTCAACTGAAACTCCCCATACCACCCCTACCCCTCCCACACAAATTTCTACCATTCACACCACCTATACACACAAAATACTTACTTTATCAAGTCTTTCAACTTGTTTTCCGTCCTTAACGACAAACCCGCATCGTCCTCCACAACCATTATCATCCACACATCCAAAAGGCGTATCCCTATACAATGGAACTAGCATTAAATAATAAATACCAAAACTAATAACATTAAACACAAAATACAACAAACAACCAGAACTCTACAACAAACATAAAATCAAAACAAAGCTCCAATAATCGAAAGTCTTCTTTAACCAACACTCTATTTTAAAATAAACAAACAATTAACGCAAATCCACAGTCATATACATGCTATATCTAAAAGCTTAGAACAGTGTCCTCTGTTGATATCTTCCTCATACTAACCCTTCGCTACACCAGATCACCCATCTACACCTCCCGTTCGCATTACTCGTTCTCCCCTACCTCATCCCGTCTCCACTCATTTCCCCCCCCTCCAGCCGTCCCCTCTTTCTCCCTGAACCCCACGTCCACCACCTCTCTCTTCTAAAACCAACCAACACACACCCTTGCCCCACTCCCGCTCCGCGCTTATACCCCCCACCTCTTATACCTACAGCTCCCTTGGTCCTCAACACAACCCTATACCCTCCGTCCAACTTCTAATTACAACCCCGGCACCTCCTAACCAACACCTTTGTAACATACTACCTCACGACCCTTCAATCTCCGTGCCGCACTCCCTCAAACCCTATTCGCAAATCCTGTGATCCCCCACGTCTCCGCCAACGATAAAAGGCTCTTACACTCTCTAACACACCTCCGATACACAACATAACGGAATTCCAAAATCACTTAACCACAAGCCCCCCCAACCACACTCCAGGCCAATCCCGCAAGAACCCCTCTCAATTCACACCCATTCATGCAACAAATTCTAGTATACCCGCCTCGCATTCCCCCCCCCAACACTATTTTAACTCCCCCTCCCCCTATGCAACATATCTGCATAGCCCCCATACAAAAACTAGCCAAATCATGTGCGGGGGGTGGGGTTAATCCCCGTTACTAAAAACGTCCTCACTAATCACTCGTCCCATATCTTGCAAGACTATTCATTGAATTGCCATAAAATCACACCAACCGAACCACACACTAAAACAATTCTTAACGCTACATTTAGTAACCCTCCTGAACTCCCTCGTTACCCCCTCACCCACATCTTGAACGCCTAACATCTCTTTCCTCCCACAACCCTCCCAGAGTGCACCAACGATTCCCCACACACCAAAGAAAAACAAACGGAAAACAACCACACACCCAACCACCAGCTACCCCCCCCAACCCCCCTCCCCCCACACCCCCCGCAGACCCCCTCCGCCCCAAACCCATTCCGATCCCCCCTCCCTCTAGCATACCCACATACAATATCTCTATACCCCCTCCCTCCTCTTCTTCCCCTTAAACAAACACCCGCACCCCCCCCACACACCCCCCCCCCCAACCCCCCCCCCACCCACCCCGCCCCCCACCCCCACGGCCCCCCCAGACCCCCCCCCCCACACCCCCCCCCCCCACCATCCCCCCCTCCCCCCCCCCCAACCCCCCCCACCCCCCCCCACCCATCCACCCACCAACGTCAAACCGCCCCCGACCACCCCCCAACTCTACGCCCCCCCCACCCCACCTCACCCCACCACCCCAACATAAACACCCCCCCGCTCCCCCAACCCCCGTCGCCCCACCCCCCCCCACCTCCCCCCCCCCCCCCCTACCTGCCCCACCACCCCCCCCACCCCCCCCCCCCCCCCCCACTCCCTCCGCCCCCCCCCCCCCCCTACACCACCACACCCACCCTCCCTCCCCCCCCCCCCCCCCCCCACCCCCCCCCCCATTCCCCCCCACACCAGCCAATATCCCACAACCTATACACACCTACTACCTCGCCTCCCCCCACGCCCCGCCTCTGAATCACACCCTACCATCCCCGACTTCTCCCTTCTCCACTCTCACTACCACCCCTCCCCAAAATTATATCTCCCAAACCCAAAACCAAAGGTACATTACTAAAAGAAACCACAAATTGTTGCACCTGAACTACCCATCAAAATGCATACAAACTGCTCGCCTCCCCAACCGGCACGACCCCCCCCGCTAAGTTTACAGAACCCCCCTCACCCCAGCCAAACACGCCCACCAAAAAGAAAAAATAATTACGAACGCAAAACAACCAAAAAACCAAACACACACATGTCCCAACACCGACCGACACCCCCCGACACCCCCCTCGTTCCAATCCATAAAATGAGTTTGCCGGGACAAGAGTTACACAAAAACACCCGCCACCACCCCCAATCCACACAAAGAACCCGTGAATTTTATTACCACACAGCAAGCAAACAGCAAAACAAAAAACCACCTCAGCTGATGAATCGATCAGCGCGAAAGCAATGTGAACAAGAAAAACAACTACCATGGAGAAACTCCGCCCACCATGCCCGTCCACAATCGCCAACTACTGCGAATTCCAACTATCAAACAACCCCACGCGTTCCCCCCTACCCGAACCAAAAAGCACAAACCACCCCTATAGGATTCTTTAAAACCAAAAAAAAACCAAAACCACAACACAACAACAAGCCCCACGCGCAACCCCATACTCGGCCATAATGCTACATTTCACACCACACCTATATGCCAAACCCCCTATCAAACACACGAATCCCCGCCCTTTGCCTCGATACCACCCAAAACAATCTAAACCCGCAAAAAACCCCCCCCCCCTCCCACCCTATTCTCCCCTTAACCTTTCAATGATACAACACCGGCTCCCTCAAAAAGTAAGCACGATAGCATCCCACAAATACAGTACTCACGACCCAGGACTTACCCGAAAAGGTGACCCGTTCCATCCCAACTAAAATAACACGGATACTGAAAATCGACAAAAAGGGAGGAAACGAAACGCACAAAACGCAGGGTAAATATGTATGTTGTCGTCATTTATTGATGAACCTATCTTTGAAAGGAGATAAAAAAGGCTCTATTTTGGAAAATATGCAAGGCTTACACAACAGAAGATTTTTCAAGCAGCATGAGCCATCTACAGGATATTCAGCCCGATGCGTACGATAAACTTTGTCAACTTGGTCCCCAGAGATGGTCAAGAGCGCATTGCCCACTAGTGCGTTACAACTATTTGACATCGAATAGTGTGGAGTCTGTTAATGCTTGTACTGTAGTGTATAGGAAGCTACCAGTGTTAAAGTTAGCAGAGACGTATCGTGCAATGGTGCAAGACTGGTACTATAAACGTCGCAAACTCGCAGGTATTTACTTTTTAAAACATAAATCATTGCATCATTTTTTCCTCGAATATGAGCTGCTGTATTCATTTATTTTATATTTAAATGTAGATAATATGACGTATGAAATTACTGAGTGGGCGGCAAACAAAGTGCAAAAAAAATGATGAAAAGCGCTAAATGGGTTGTTTGTGGTGTTACTGATCATCAATACCAAGTTTATGACGGGAGATATAATCGTCAAGTCGACTTACAGACAGGCACATGTCAATGTCGTAAATGGCAGCTTTCCGGGTTACCATGTGGTCACGTTATAGCTGTTACAAGGTATTTGGGTTTGACTGATTGTGTCCAGTATGTATCAGATTGGTTTAAAAAACCAAAATATCAAGGCACTTACGCTGAACCAATCCATTTTATTGGGAATGTTCAAGAATGGGAATTTCCCCAACAAATTCAGAAAGCTATACCTCCTAGGATGGACAACCCACAACCTGGTCGTCCAAAAAATACAAACCGAATAAAATCACAAGGTGAGGAGCCTAGACTGATACATTGTACTAGATGCAAACAAGCAGGACACAGACGTGATAATTGCAATAAACCATTTATCTTTGACCCACCTATAAACATACGAACACAACATGAACAACAAATTCCAAGATATGAACAACCATCATTCCACAACCCACACCAACAATATGAAAACACTTTCCAATACTCATCACATCCACATGGTCAAAACACATACCCATCGCAGCCATACGATCAATATAACAATAACACATCTCAACCATATGATGTAAATCACACACAGTCAGCACAAATGTATGATCAATACGAATCTCAAAACCAAGCATCTCAGCATCTAGATGATCTAAACTGTAATGCTTCAAATAGTTGGTTTAACTCATTTGGTTTCTAACAATTTGTATGTTTTTTATGTTATCATGTTTTGATTTTGTTAGTTATTTAATATATAGTACGAATGTTTTCATGTACGAATGTTGTCAAGTATACCACTTCAATGTTGCAAAAATATAATAAAAAGAAACAATAAACACGGGTTACCACTCACACAAAGATGAAGGAGGCAAAAAGGAAAAACATAGAAAACCTTCTTGTTCAAAAAAGTTATTTGACTAGTTACTAAATAACTAGAAATTATGATTGTGTTGTTGTATTCTAATTTACCTTTTTCATCATATTTCCTTGATGTAGGCTGTAACAATTAACATTGAGTTGACAACTCAATAAAATGCTTTATTCAGACAACGAAATGACATATCATTTCTGACAACAACATGACGTATCAACTTTGCACTAAAAAAATAGTATATATATACATGTATACAACCAAAAAGATTGACAAATAAAATTTAATTTCAAAAACCATTGGCTGATGCGTTTTACAAGACCGCAACATGTTACTCATGTATGCTCAATCTCATCAAAACCGACTACACGTGTATGGTATCACGGTGAAGATACCCCACTTGTTGTGGCCGGCACATCACAAAGATGAAGTGAAAGCAAAAAGAAAAACTGTGGAAAACCTTCTTGTGTCTAAAAAGTATTTTGTACAGTTACTAAATAACTAAAATTATGATTGTGTTGTTGTGATCTAATTTACTTTTTCATCATATTACAGTGATGTGGCTCTAACAATTAACATTGAGTTGCCAACTCAGATAAAATGCTTTATTCAAACAACGAAATGACATAAGTAATTTCGACAACAACATGACGTATCAACTTTGCACTAAGAAATAGTATATATATACATGTATACAACCAAAAAGATTGACAAATAAAATTTCATTTCAAACTTCTTTCTTTGACAAAATGTCGACGTCTAATAATACTATAACACCTCGTAACTTAGGTCATTGTACGACATTATGTAATGCACAACTTATTTTTAGGGTTTTACGCGTTTGCTCATAAACTGTAAAAGTTAAGTTAAATCGCGTAAACTAAAAATGATCATACAATGTAATCGGGCATTAAACGATTAAATGTTGTCATCAATCAAGTGTTATATGATTATTAAGAGGATAATTATCAACATTGCACATTTTATTTTTGTTGGTTACGTAAAATGTTTACGTTTCGCGATAAAGTGCGTTTAAGCCTTCCCGGAAGCACGTTAATTTATCTACGCTTCATCGAATACCCACAATTTGAACTCAATACTTAAAGTATAATTAAAACTCAATATATTTATCACATTAGACATTTTCATATTAAAGGAATTGAAATTATACATTTACATATGCAAGTTATACTTTTAATTAAACATATGTTACTTTAGGCTTTATATATACATATATACACTAGATAAATGAACAAATGCATACATATCCTACCCTAAACCTTAAAAACGTGTACATAAGCCATCTAGAAGGCCTTTGGTCACCATGACATCAATAGGAACCTTCATTGCATGAACCTTTCACCACTTGATGCTATGACTAGCCAAAACCAACCCATTGTTTCTCAAAACCATGTGCTATACCATTAGACACCTTGCAAAGGCTCAAGTGACCAAGGAATATGCTAAGGATCTTAGCTAGTATAAATAGGAGTGCAAGGGTTAAGAGAAAACCACATCTACACTTCTCTCTTTACTTGAAAAATCAAACAAAACCCTCCTTTCCCTCCATTATAGCTCACGGCTCAAAACACCTTCAAGAAGCAATCCATTGCTTGATTTTTCTTGATCATAT
>BQNB010086814.1:4647-28085 GCA_026074375.1 Tanacetum coccineum
GTTATCTGAAAAGTGTCAGATAGGCGGCCCCCTTAGTTTATAAGGGCGGTCCCCTTATTAATAAGGGGGCCAACACCATACTTCACAACTTCTTCATAACATCACACCTTCTTCATAATTCACAACTTCTTCACAGCGTCACACCTTCTTCACAACTTCACAACTTCTTCACAACTTCAAGACTTCACTTCACTACACTACTTATATCACAACTATCTAACAATACTTGTTAAAATCACTACGATCTAACTATACTTACAAAGATCGTCAAGATCTAGCTACTATATACAACTTACAAGATATACAATTGATTTACAAATATGTGATATGAATGCAACCAGATTGCTATGCACACTAAGGTGTAATACTTCTTCACTTGATGATGGAAGTATTCTTCTCTTGCACTTAAGGAATTGAGCTTGGATCACTTGGAAACAAAGCTTTATGATTAAATGATCAAAGGATTTAGAGAGATGTGTGGGCTGTTTAAAACATAAAGAATGAGTGCAAAAGGTGAGAAAAATGTTGGTGAATAGTCCAATATCTATAGGGAAAACTGGAGGAGCGGAGTCTATGGCCGGTCCCGTTAAATAGGGTGCCGGCCCCCTTATAATTAAGGGGGCCGCCCATGTATTTAAGGGGGCCGCCCATTTTCAAGCGCTCCCCTTTTTGTCCTATTTAGGGGAGGTGTTTACTGGACTTTTTCTAGCTTTTTAGGTTTAAAAATTTGAAATTCAAAATGTTTATTTTGAATAAAACCTTTCTTTTAAATGTAGAAAATGTTTTGTGATGTTTATAAAAATGTTTACAATATTTTATAAAAGTTTGAGGTTGAATAAAAATTTCCTTTGATCATAAAATACATTAAGCATTTATTTATCATGCCTTTAAGTGATGTAAATGTTGAAATGAGAATTTACTCCCTAATACTTGTTTACGTTAATTTACGTTAACTTTTTTTATATTTTGGTGATTATCAAACGTAAAGATGTGAACTAGATATTAATAAGGTTTTTAGGCATTATATTTTTTTTTCTATCAACAATCTCCCCCTTTTTGATGATTATACAATTTAAAAACTCATTAAAATGTAAAATTATTTTTAAACAAGTATTTAGTGAGTTTCATGTCATTTCTCCCCCTTTTTGTAGAATCAAAAAGGCATCGTCGAGGATTGCTAGTAAAATCGACGGAATAAGTGCTCCCCCTTGATGTGTGCTCCCCCTTGTTCGAGGGCACCAAGGATTCGAGCTATGGTTTCTTGGCTACAAAATGGGTTAGAACAATACAAATATTTCTAACATGTAGCAAGGAAGAAAAATATGGCATACAACCAACAATGATCATTCATTAAAATTAAAATAGTGTGTGAAACACACTCATGCATACATAAGGAAAATAACATGCTAACATACATGAAATTTAAACTACAAAAAGTCCTATAACTAGTAAAGCTCCATAGGACTTGCTTGCAAAATGGTAGATGATCAATTATTTGAGAGACTAAACATAGAGTATGTTTAGTTTGGGGAGGATGGTGGAGGTGGTGTGATGATGATTGGTGGTTGTGAGAGCATATGTTCAATATATGAAAACATATATTGAAGTTCATCTCTTAACCCAAAAATGAGGGTTCGGTTGTGGATACAACAAAGGCATGAGTTACCATGTGCTTCAAGTAAATTCCAAGGAATAGGATGCTCAATGATAGGTGGTGAAGGTGATGGAGTATCAAATTGGACATCAAGTGGGGTAATTGGGGAAAGAGTGAGAGTGATGTCCATTGATGCATTTTCTTGAGTTGGAGGTGGTGGAGAAACTCTTGGAGGAGGAGATGTTGGTGAGTTCAAGTAACCGTTTGGTGAAAGTGGTGTTGATGAGATTGGTGATTTGGGTATGTAATCAATTGAAGATGAAGAAGTGTCTTTGGTTGATGGTGTTTTGGAGGGTGCATTAGGAGCACTAGGTGATGAAATTAGAAGTTTAGGTGATGGAGTTTTTGTGTCATCTTGGGTTAAATCCACAAACAATTGTTTTGGTGGAATGATGTTGATTTTTGGTCTCTTGGAGACTTTAGAAATAGAGGCTCTAGTGGAGGCCATGGAGGTTTATGGTGGTTGATGATGAATGAGGGAGATGGTAAATTGGTGATATGCATTTGGAGGGAATTTATGGGAAGAGATTTGTTTGAAAATGGAATGAATTTGAACAAGTTTAGGGTATTCCAAATTTTGTTCGAGCATTCTGGGCAAATATAGCTGATACTAGGTAAAAGAGGGCAAAAAGCAGAAAAAATACTATTTTACCCGTAAAAAATATAGGCGGTCCCCTTAAAATTAAGGGGGCCGACCTTTATGAATTAAGGGGGCCGCCCACTGTTGGTTTCATTTTTCACAGAAAAATCATTTTTCTTAGAATTTTTGTGAGGGTATTTTTGTTTTGGTGGTTTATTTGCAGCAAGCCCTATAGAGTTTTATAAGCACATTTAATCATATAACATATAATAAACACATGAATCCTAAAGCTAAGTTGGCATAACTAGTTGATTGAATAAAACAACCAAAGGTTTAAGTCATCATAGCAAACAAGTACCAGTAAAAGATAACCAACACATAAGTCTTTCCGAATATATCGGATGATCACCACACAAGTTGTTAAAAAACATACACATAATAGAAGTTAAAAATTGTCTTAAACACATTTAGAGCTTAACTAGTTCACTCCTCTCCTATGTCTCATTTTCTTCTTCTGCTAAACACATCCTTTTAGTGCCTTTCCAAATGACTTGAAACCTACCCGCGCATCTCCTTATGAGTTTGTGCGTTTGGTTGAGGCAAGCGGGTTTGTCGTATCAAAAAGAGAGTTTCATCGGATCGTTCGAAAAAGTAAGGCATTTGGTATTTGGTCGTTGAGAAAGATCAAGAGAGTTGAGATAGTTTGTATGGAGATGGAGTACGTAGCAACGAGAATTTATTTGACATTGGTTCGCCATATAGTACTATATAAAATACTACCACAAGGCAAATCAATGATAAAAAATATTCCGGAAGAATATTCCCGGTGTCGTAAAATGTCCCCAACGATGCGCAAATTTAGAAATTTAATCTCTGGTTTGATGAGAAATTGAAATGATAGAGAAACTGATATGATTCTAAACCTAGAATTAAATAAAACTTAATTTAATCTACGGGAAACAAGCAAAGGAAATGTGTGATCTTAAATACAAGCGGGAACAAAATTAGTTATAAGGAAATCCTAAAATTAAATTCTAAATTATATACGGTAGCAGAATAAGGTATCGGAAACCTAAAATACTACAAAATAAAGAAATAAATGCTAAATTAAATTAAAAATCAAATTAAATTCTAATTAACTTAACTTGAAAAGATAAAGAAAACTCAGAACTAAAACGGAGGTCGTTTGAAAATCTAAACGAACAGAAACTGGTAAAACGCAAACCCGGTAAAACGTGTCTATACACTGAAATTTAAGTAAAAATTAAGCCTACACTAAATTTTATGATTTTCCTAGACACTAAATTAAAAAAAAAAATTACAAAAAAGAAAATTATTTTATTATTAATTTATTTGGATTTTTTTTATAAATTTTTAAAGAATTAAAAAAACTAAATAAAACAAGATAAAAATAGAAAAACAAAAAATAAAAGTTATAAGAAAATTCTGAAAAAATAAAAAAAATAAAGAAAAAGTTTAACAATTCAAAAAATAATAAAAATCCCAAATTATTACTGTTTAAATAAAAAGTAATTAAACATATTTAAATATTAAAACCCAGCATTCAGTTAATTAACGACTGAGTTAACGAATAAACTAACTACAGGCCTAACGTGTGGTTAAAGACTGAAATATATCCTCTGTCAACGATGAGAAAGTAACGAGCGCTGAGTAGACAAACGGGTAACAAGGTCTAGACTAACTCCCAAGGGAATTACTAACTCCTTGTTACACACATAGACAAGAGAAAGTTACACAAACAAGTACCCTTGAAAAGGATCCGATTACAAGTGGTAATCCAACATATGCATTCTATTTGAATGGTGCAAAAAGATTCAAAGACGTGGAACTTCGCAGCAAAGTTGTAAAGGGGCTTGAGCTTATCATTTTCTTTAAAAGGGGCAAGTGCTGAAAGGCTCACAATAAGCCAGAAATGTAGCTTTTTGGACTGCAAAAGCTAAATAAGCTTAACAGCTTATTTAGCTTTTCTTTTTGGGATTTAAGCTACAAAATAAGCTAGAAAGCTAGGGGGATAAGTCACTAGGCTAAGGGTGTCCTAAATAAGCTAAGGTCACTAAGAATAAGCCCTAAAATAAGCTGGAAGTTTAAATAAGCTAGTTTAACAGTTTTATAGAAAGAGAAAAAGTGGAACTTTAAGGGCTAAATAAGCTAAGCTAAAGGAGGAGTTAAGCTACAATATTTTGGGGTTTTAAAGGGAAACTAATAAGTTACAATAAAAGCTAAAAGAAACTAGGGGCTTAATACAAAATAAGCTAGATAAAAGGGCTGAGTTTTGGTGCTCAGCACCAGGGGAGGGTAAACAGTGGGCTTAAGGGCTTTTTTAGCTTAACACAATAAGCTCTTAAGAGCTTATTTCCCAAGACCAACCCAAGACAGATTGAGAGGGGTGGTCACTTGGCTTATTGCCAGAAATTAAGGGTTTGAAAAGCACTATAAGCTGCTGATCTTTGGGCTTAAAGTTGGGTGTTTTCAAAGTAATGATGCATAAATACACTTGACTTGGGCTTATGGTTAAATGACAGACATAAGGGGTGTTGTTTTATGGCTAGAAACAACTAAAATGAGCACAAGAGGGTGTGCTTAAGCTGCTTAAGCAGCTGGAGTGGCTTAGCTTATTTTTTTCTTTATAAATTTTGGCAGAACATAAAGGAATCATAAAAACTTAATTTTGTATTAAAACTTGCAATTAAAATGCCCTAATAAACCCTACACACTCAGCCAAAAGTGGCTGAGTGCACTTGACCCATGCACAACCCCATATGACCCATTTTGGGTCAAAACCAAACACCCCCTTATTTATAAAAAACGAATTTTGTAACTGAGTTTGGTGAAATAAGGCAGAGATAAGGGCTAGAAGTGGATTTATATAACCTTTAACATATGTTTAATCAATTCAAACAGAATTAAGCTACTTAAATGAGATGCTTATATAAATTTGACAAATTGGAAATAACACAAGAAAATTCTTAACTTTTATAAAAACTTGCAGGAATTACACATAAAACTTTTAAAACAACTGAGTACAAGAATTCTTAAAAGAAATACTTAAAATTAAGATTAAACTAAAACAAAAAAAAAGTGTGTTTGCTTCGGCTTGTCTTCTTTCTTTTTATAGAAGTCCTCAAGGTCTTTGGGGCTTCACATGTGCTAGTTGAGAGAGTAGGAACTCCTCAAGGCAATCCTAGCCCTTCTCTTTGTTCTTGCTTCATCTCAACCATTGATGGGTTTCGGGGTTGAGTGTTTTGTGTTGGGGAGAGAGTTATAGGGGCAGGGTAAGGTGGGAATGGGTAGGGGTGAGCTGTAAAGGTACTTGGGAGGTGGTATTGCAAGAAAAACGGTGGGAAATGGGTGGTTTGGGTTTTGGCGCGAAGGGGTATGTACAGGGGGGTGGGTTGCAGGGTTTAAACGCGAAGTTTGGGGAAGAGGCAACACTAGCCCTCAAACTTTCTCTCTTTTTCCATTTCTTATTAAGCCGAAAATTAGTTATAATGAAGTTTAGAAATTAACACATTTGGCCCTTATCGTTTTTTTACTAAAAGAGATAAAGAGGGTTAGGGGTAATTGCAAAACCAGTCCCTGCTGTTTATTAACTAAAAGAAATAAAAGGATTTGGTTAATTGCATTTTCAGCCCTTGTGTTTTATTAAACCAATTTTCTTTTTAAAACAACTTTCAAAAATGACCTTTTTAGTCCCTAAAGCTTATAAAAAGGATTAATGGGCTTTTGTTGGGCTTGGGCTTGGGCTTGTATTGGGCCCACTGGGTTTGGGTTTGGGCCCAATAAGGTATAGGTTTGGTTATTGGGCTTTTTCAAGCCCAATAAGGTTATGGAGTGGGTTTTGTGTGTACAATGGCTGAGATTGGCTGTAGCTGGGCTAGGATTGGGCCTTCAAAGTCTTCACAGTCTTTGTCAAATGCACACAAATGGGCTGTTGTATTTGATTGAGGGCCCATTTGGTCTTCACAGTCTTCATAGTTATACTATTGGGCTTTCCCGGCCCATCAGATGGGTAAAGATTGCATTCAATAGTATTCTTCAGTTCCGGCTCCGGTTTGACTGCTGATTCTTCAGTATTG
Organism: Tanacetum coccineum; assembly: GCA_026074375.1. Lineage (NCBI taxonomy): Eukaryota > Viridiplantae > Streptophyta > Magnoliopsida > Asterales > Asteraceae > Tanacetum > Tanacetum coccineum. Next base: position 10,979 of record BQNB010086814.1, read on the forward strand.
ACTCTGACTTTGGCATTTTTGGACTTTGGCCTTGATTTTGCACAGTCTTTTCCATTCCATGCTCAGTTTTGTCATTTTGGCTTGGTTTTCTGTCTTTTTTGATGATATCCACTTCCTGCACAATACAAATGCAAAACAAACATATATTTGGCAGTTTTTGTCTGTTTTTGGTCATTTAAGCTCGTTTTTAGAGGTAAAAGATATGTGTAATTAAGCACTTATCAAATCCCCCAAACTAAGGTATTGTGTGTCCTCACACAATGTTATGAAGTAAACACGTAAGCCCCGTTTTCACCATTTTCTAAATTTACACTAACTACAACTAATATTTTTGGATTTTCGTTTTTAAATAATTTGACTTTCTTTATTTATTAACTGGGATCATAGAATGAGAAGCGCCCGTAGAGTGATCTACGGATGTCCTGACGGATAATTTCATCGTCCTCGATTTTTCACAAGTTCCAAGCTAAGCAATTAAACAAGATCATTGTCGATATAAGTTTAGATGTTAAGCCCTCATACTTATGACTTGTGAATTTTCAACTCCCAACATGGATATACGATTGAATGTGTGTACTCATTTTAATTTAACCATAGATCAACTTATTTTCATACATAAATTCAAAATGAATCATGACTCAAAGCAACAACTTATAAGACTCGTACCTTGGAATTTCGAGATTTAAACTTTAGAACTTTTTGCAACATTTTCAACATCATAATCATAAGTTCTTAAAGCTTAGGAATGCGTTGCTTAGTTTGAACCCCTACCTCGTGGTTAACGGAGCAGGATATCACAACCAACGACCGGTGTTCTTAGTTTGAAAACCCACCCCGTTGCTAGCGTAGTGGGAAATCACATCACACACCTTAAACTAATATGGCTAAGGATTGGTGTCCTTAGTTTGAACCCTCACCTATACCTTTCTTCCAAGTGAAGATATCACACACACCCAATCCCTAGAAGTAAAATACGTCTATGTTTTGAACCCCCACCTACGTATGCTAGCGGAGTGGGAAAATCACACACATCTGTTACTTGCTCCATAATATCAAACTTAAGCATCATTGGCAAAATTTTCAATATTCATGCATTATTGCATTCACATTTCATTCAACTTCTTTGGCACTGTAACGTTATTAATCACTTACAAAAAATCTCGTTTGAAACTCAAGTTACAAATTTGAAGCTTTTTCTGAAAACATCGATTGACTTAGTTGAATTAAATTGAGTACGTATGATTAGTTGGATTAGAATTTCACGGGAGAGAAAACACAGTCGACTACTACGTATATAGTATTTAGACGAATCTTGCTTAGCACATAAACTTGTATTTAACTCTATCATTTCTCGTTCTTCACATTATTAAAATTCAAAGCAATAGAATTCGTGAAAGCTTGGCCTAAAGGAACTAGCTAGGGCTCAACACGCCCGATCAAGTCAAAAATTATTCTTATTCTACCCAAAAGAAAAACAAAACTGCGACAAAACACTTATTATATTTTTGAAAAATTTTCAATTTTTTCATTTTTTTGGTATTTTGGTGGTAAAAAACGGGTTTACGTGGTAACAATGCTGCAGGCAACAATCAAATCGAAGATACCCCCCCAAACTAGAACTAAACATCGTCCTCGATGTTTTGAAGGTGTTACTACATTAATCCTAAAGACCGTTTATGAGGTATGTCTAAAAATAAACGTTTAGACGATAAGATTAGGAATCGGATTTCCCAAATGAACTGAGGATGATGAAACTCTTGATGAATGACAAAAACGAGAGTCTTCACAATCCGGGCAAACTGACAGAACAACACAAACCCAGGAAACACGGGTAATGGAAAAGACAAGCTATCTTACACAACAACACAAAACACTTATTTAACACTACTTACTACTAAGATTAAACTAAGATAAACATGGGGTGCCTCCCACGAAGCGCTTGTTTAGGGTCGCGATGCTTGACCCATCACAAGGATTTGTGGATCCTTGAGGAAACAAGTGGAAATTAAATTTATCATCGGGCTTTCATTCAAGTGACTATGATAAGTATTGAATTTCATGAAAGTTCCACTCCGATGAGATACATCCGGCCTAGAAAAATGATACTTTTGAAATGCCGGGATCAAATATGGTGTCTTCATCCCCACAGGAGAGAAGATAAGGTGGAATAACGGGAATGAAAAGAAATGGGAGAAAGATCCATACAACATAAGCGAAAATGGATTCACTAGAGGGTATGAAATCTAACTCAAGGGTGGGCAAAACATTAACAACTATGAACTCTTGTCGCTTCTTGGAAAATATTTCCCACCACATCCATTGTAAGATTGCCAGCTCGTCTCAATCTAAAGCAAAACCGATATACTCTGATGAGAGTATGATTTGACGAGTTCATCGGCGAACTCCTCATGATAAAAATCACTCCTATCGGTAGGAGGAAACTGATCATTCGAAAGACAAGATAAACGAATCATATTGATAAAATCACATGCGAGTAGTGGTACTGCCACTACTCTTCTCTTTAAAATGATCGTTATCAATGTAGAAAGCTTTATAATCTGGAAGAGATAAATCTGAAGGAGTAGTGGGACTGCCACTACTAGGCTCTTCCAAATTAAAGCAGAAAGTTTCCGATTCGGGCAAAGAATTATCAAAGGTGTTAGTCTCCTCCAAGAAAAGGTTAGGAAATGTGGAGGTAGACTTGGTCACAACAACGGAAGATGGAACGGGATTATCTTTTAATGCTTTGATTTTAGCAACAAGACGATTGACATTCAACAATTTTTCACGAAGGGTATCGTCTTTGATTAAAAGAATGTCATCCTCAATCCTTCCAACTTCTGGAATAACAATCTCCATCACCTTCGAGCTAACTGGCTCAGAATTGGGAGGTGATGCCTCAACATACTCGACATCGTTACTAGAGAAGGAATCTTCATCAGTCGAAGTAGAATCAACGTTAGAATCAGAGAAATCCTCAGATTGATCTTTTGAAATGTCAAGAGGCGGAGAATTGTCATGAAAAGGCACATCACACACTTTGGGAACACCTTTGGACTCACTTGGGATTGGGACAAGGATTTCAACACTAGACTTTATGAATTCGTCCGATTCCGTTGCCGAAATTGTGTCAAGATGCTCATTCTCCATAATTAGAGAGTTTACGGGCTCCTCGGTTGATAAAACGGGTGTGATTGCAATGGTATAGTCATTGTCATCATCATCATCACAAATGGGAATCTTCCAATAACGCTCTTTAGCCGCTTGCTCTTCTGCAATTCGCTTCTCTTCTTCTTTCTTTTGCATAGCTTGAGCAATCAAATCATGCAAGGTTGTTATTTGAGTATTTAGATGCTCACATCTAGATTTGAATTGCTCATTTTGAGAATTGAAAAACTCATTTTGAGAATTTAAGATCTGATGATAGTCGGTATATTGCGGAGGTTGAAATTGGTCAAAACTGAAAGAATTAGAATCATAGCAAGGATTTTGCTCATGATAATAGTCTTCATTCATTTGTTGACACTGAAAAGTCTCAATAGCACCTCCACAATATTAGCAACGTTGGAATTGTCATTGGATGACTTGGAAGTATTTTGAAACTTTTGAAAAGCTTTCTCCAATATCTTTCGTTCGATTGGAATAAACGGAAACTTGGGTGTGAACCTATCCTAACCCCATAATGAACATTGTTTCCAAATTCTCATAAGAATTGAGCATCAGGGGGTTGTGGAGATGGGTTTGAATTAATCGGGAGGTGTTATTAGATGAGTACGGAGTTAAAACATTTGGTGTTTCACTCGAATCTTTCAATAAAAAACAAACTTCCATCATATTATTGCAAAACCACATTTTTTGCATTGACCAAAAATTTGGTATTTGAACACTTTTTCGAGCTTTGTCGGGATCTTAATCAACAGTTTGTTTAGTTGGTTCCGCGTATTAGAGATAATCGGAGTTTTCGGTGGACAATTTTAACCAATATGAGCAACTTTCCACAAGACTTACAAGTGCCATCGTCTGACAAAAAGATGCCTCTACGGAATTCACCACTCTCGCAAACAAACACTTTTGGTTCGATTAGTGGAGATTTTTGTGAGGAATTGACACTGGGGTCTTGTTTGACAAACAATGGCTCTCAGAGGCGCTCATTAACATAGTTGGAATTGTTTTTTTCATTGGGGGGGTGACCTTGGAAGTATTTTGAAATCTTTTGAAAGCTTTATTCAAATAATCTTTGTGTCAGGTCACATTCAGACTTTTAAGGAATGCAACAGGTCTCCACAATCGAAACAAATTCTTCAATCTTTAATGTGTTGTTGAGACGATTCGGGCATTATGGAACAAGATCCTTGTTTTGAGTTTTCTCTTTTGACACAATAGCTGATGGCCTGTGCAATTTCCACAAGCAGAACATGCTTTAATCGCTTAAGGCGATAAACCCCGAATGATGTCATAAGAATTAAAATAGTAGAGGTAAGGAAAGAATTAACTGATACGAAGGAAAATAAAGATTATTTTATGGTTTTTTCGAATTTAATTAACATACATATTTTCCACAATGTGTGGACAAATAATGATCTAGGAAACTTAAACTCTGATAAATCAATCCTTACTTCACGGTAGCTCTCAGATGGAAAAACGCACAGAGTGAGCGGAGGAGTAGGAATAGCAGCGAAGCTTATTTCTTCCTTTCGGGTCGTAGTGCTAAGGAACAAACTCCTCCTTATAACCCACTTTATAGTTTGTTCCAATCAGAATGAGGTGAGCCGTATATCGTAAGTGGGACACAGAAGGCAAGTTTTAAATCTTTGTTCGATGTTGGGAACTCAATAGTTCTCAACGGGAACTTATTATGATAATACATCAGTGGAGAATATTATATTTTGGTATTTTACCAATTAGTGAATTTTAAGATTTTTTATGACACTTTTTATATATACTATTTATATTTATATATATATAATACTTATATATATATTATATATATTTTTTTATTTGGATATGTAATTAATAAAAAAGAAAAGGAAAATATTTTGTGTGTTTTTTAAATATGATTAATTAACAATAGACAAGTTTCAGATCAAAAGTCGGATACAAATCTAGCAAATGCCTCCCGGCATCGGCGCAAAAATTGTTCGCTGATAGCGTACACACCTTATATAGAACCTATACAGATTCTGACGAATGCCCTTTATACAGGGCAAAAAGGGTCAAATTCCCACAAAAAGGACTAAAATATATAAGGGAGAATCAATGATAAAAAGATTCGGCAGAGATATTCCCTGGTCGTTATCTGTCCCAACGACATAGGCTGACAATTGAAAGTAATCCTGGTCTGGTTTTGATGGAAATTGCATGATGGAGAATATTCAGATATGATGTGAAACAATGATAAACTAAATTAATTAATTAAAACCTAATTTAATCTACGGGAAATCAGATACTAGAAAATGGGGATCTTAAAAAACTACGGGTAAACAAAATTGTTATAGGGAAATCCTAAAATTAAATCTATACTAATACGGGGAACAGAATCAGGTATCGGGAAACCTAAATACTAAAAATTAAGAAAATAATAATGCTAAAATTAAATTTAAAAATCAAAATTAAATTTAATTAAGTTAATTTTGAAAAATAAGAAACTGACTAAAACGGAGGTCGTTTTGAATGTTAAAACGAACAAGAAACGGTGTGAAAACGCACCGATAAAGGGTCTAAGGGGAATGCAGATTTAAGAAAAATTAAGCCTATACTAAATGTTATATTTTTCCTAGATACTAAATGACAAAAGAAAATTTTATAAAAAAAAAGAAAAATATTTTTTATTAATTTTTCGGATGTTTTTGAATTTTCTTAAGATTTAATTAGTGAACAAAATAAACTTTTCTAAAAATTAAACACTAAAAAATTTTTCTTTTATTTTCAAAAATATAGATTTAAAATGAAAATTAATGCAAAAAGAATTTTAATTTTCAACTATTTTTCTATTTTTTATGTTTTTTATAAGGAAAAGTTAAAAACTACATATCCTAATTTCATTCCTAGAAATACAAAATGTAGAACTGGAAAAATATATAAAATAGGAGTTTTTATAAACTACAAGGTGCAGAAAATGTTTATGATTTGGAACTCAAAAAGCGCCCATTTCTAAGACACAATTGAAAACCCTGTAATTTGCTTTGGTTATAAAATCAGAACCCTAATTATAATAACTAAAAACTAAAAATATTAAACTTAATTATTATTCTAGAAAAGACAGTGGTGCAAATACTTGGTAAAGTGAGAAAGACAAGGGTAGGGACGGGGTAACGTGTGCAAATTAACACTATAGAGAAAAAAGGGACCTTGGAAGTGTGATAAAAAAAGAACTAAAAACAGACCTGCGCTTGTGCTTATTTTGGACTTATTATAAAATTTTTTTTTTGAGAATTAGCAAAACTTAAAACTACAAAGTTGCAGGTTTGAGCTTATTCTAACAACATTAACAAAGGCAATTCTAACTTTTAACAAAGGAACTAGCTAGAAATTATAGTCCTCTTATTTTGTTTACAGAAAGTAGCTTCTTAAACTAGCTTTTGAGACTTTGGCTTGTCAAACAAAAACTTATTATCTACATGAACACTCAAATCTAAAGAAGCTAGATGAAAACTGTCATGTATTACTAATGACTTCTGAAAAGAAATGAGCTAAGTTTTAACAACAATTTTAAGAAAATTGAGATTAAAAAGATGAACAGCAACAACAGTCAAAGCTGTTGTTGCTGATGTAGTTGGCAAAGGAAAAATTGCAGGATAATTCTTTCAATGAGGACTTGTTTACCAACTAATTATATGTAACAACACTTGCTTTAAAAAAAACTTTGGACTCTAAAAAGCTATGGAACTCCTTAAGCCAAAAGTCCTCTACTAACTAAAATACCCTGGTGTAAAATCAAACCTTTTACACTCTAATCTTTGAAATTCTAAACTCTAACTTCTAAAACCTTTGTAAAACTTTATAAATATGACTAAACCTCCAGCTATGTAAAGAATTTAGACATAATGCTTTTGACTTTAAAAGTCAAAAACAGTTTAAAAACCAAACACACCTTTAAGTGAAAATGCTTAAACTATAGTGAGCTTAAAACTGATTTAACAACTAATTCAACTGAAACTTTTTATCTACACATTCTAAATTTAACCTACTTAAGCTGTTTAAACTGTAAAAGTATTAGCTTATTAGGAGGAAACAAGCACTTACTCTACTAGCTTATAATACTAATAACAATGACAGAATTTAAGGAAATGAAACCTAATTGATCTAAACTAGAACAGCTTGAGGCAATTTAAAAACTCTTAACTACCTAAGCTATTTGAACAAGGAAAAACAAGAATATTGAAATAAGCTCAATGAATAAGCTATGTAAATGCTAAGAGGAAATTTAGAAAAAGTAAACCTGAATTATTGGAGTCTCAGCACTAGAGCCACTCTTGTAGAGTGAGTGGCTCAAAAACAAACACCTAATGGCTCCTAGCCTCTAAACCAAAAAGCATTAAGCTCATTAAGCTAAAAACAGCTTATTACTCCTTAAACTTCCAATTCTGAATCAACTTAGCTCAATTGAACATGATTTGATGTAAATTGATTGTAAATGAGTAAAAGAATGACTAAAACAGAATTTTAAAATGAATTTGAGCTTATTATCATGAATAAGCTCAAAAGAGCTTATTGTAAGCTTAACAAGTGAAAAGAGCTTAGAATTGAAAACAAGGAACAATGAAACTGGGAAAATGAAATGATATTACTAAAATTATAGAGTACAAGCTTAGAGGTTGATCATACAAGTGATTAAAACTGAATTACAAAAGTTCTTAAAAGAAATGCTTAAAATTGAGAGAAATACAAACTTGAAAATTTTAAAACAAATAAACTGAGTACAATAACTTTGAAGCAAACTTAATTAACTTTAAACTAAGAAAGTAAAAACAGGGATATAACATGGTGTGTGGACTTCGGCTTGGTCTTGGCTCTTTTATACAAGCTCAAAGCCTTGTGGCTCATGGGTTGTGCTTGTTGTAAGGCTTCCCAATCAATCCTAGCCCTTCGTTGGCCTTACATCATTCTCAGCCATGGATGGGGTTCGTTGGGTTGAGTGATTTCCAAGTGGGAAGGGTTATAGGGGCAGGGTAAGGTGGGAAATGGTGAGGGTGAGCTGGTGGTAGTACTTGGGAGGTGGTATGGAAGTGAAAACCATGGGAAAGGGCTGTTTGAGGATTGGCGGGAAAGTGGTTCGAGTACCGTTATAGGTTGCAGGGTTTAAAAGAGAAGATTGGGGAAGAGGCAAGAGTGCCCCTCATACTTTCTTTCTCTTGTCATTCTTTTTAAGCCCTTTTTTAGTTATAAATGAGTTTAGAAAGTGACGTGAATGGTCCCTGCGATTTTATAACTAAAAGAATAAAAAGGGTTTTGGGAATTTGCAATAATGGTCCCTGCGTTTTATAACTAAAAGGGATAAAAAGAAGTTTGAAAAATTGCAATTTCAGCCCTTGCGTTTGTTTAACTCTTTTTTTCTTTTTAAAACAACTTTCAAACTTGGCATTTTTGGCCCTTTAAGTTTTATAAAAAAGGATTTTGGGCTTTTGTTGGGCTTGGGTTTGTGTATTGGGTGTGTGGGCTTGTATTGGGCCCAATTAAGTGTGTCTGGGCCCAATAAGGTTTAGGTTAATGTTAGTACAGGCTTAGCTATTGGGTTTTTTTCAAGCCCAATAAGCTATGAAGTGGGTTTTGGCTTGCAATGGCTGAGATTGGCTGTAACTGGGCTAGGATTGGGCCTTCAAAGTCTTCACAGTCTTTGTCAATTGCACACAAATGGGCTGTTGACATTGATTGAGGGCCCATTTGGTCTTCACAGTCTTCATAGTTATACTATTGGGCTTTCCCGGCCCATCAGATGGGTTAAGATTGCATCCAATAGTATTCTTCAGTTCCGGCTTCGGTTTGACTGCTGATTCTTCAGTATTGACTCTGACTTTGGCATTTTTGGACTTTGGCCTTGATTTTGCACAGTCTTTTCCATTCCATGCTCAGTTTTGTCATTTTGGCTTGGTTTTCTGTCTTTTTGATGATATCCACTTCATGCACAATACAAATGCAAAACAAACATATATTTGGCAGTTTTGTCTGTTTTTGGTTATTTAAGCTCGTTTTTAGAGGTAAAAGATATGTGTAATTAAGCACTTATCATTAAATCTTAAGAGAGGTGGATCATTGGACTGTTTAGACAACCTCTCAAACCTAGTTTGAGCAGGTCTGTCCCCTAATATGGTATCTTGGTGTCTGGGACCACTACTTGAACCAGTTCCCTGAAGAAGAGGCTCATTAAGTGTTATCGTGGATTGGGTCCTAAGGATGTTACCACTGTCCTGCTCTGCATCTAAGCTAGCAGCAGTAGTGGCAGCCCTTTCCACACTATCTCCCCTCTCCTTATGTATAGCCTTATCTGCTACAAGGTTAGTAGGCTCACTGGACTGAGGAATCTCAGTAACCTTTCTTTTGGTTTTTCTATGTTTGTGGGTCTTTTTAGGATGTGATGATGATGCAACAGTAGAGATTGGTTCAATATGAGATGGTGAAGCAGTAGTAGGTGTGTGTTGGGGTTCAGTGGGTTGTCTTGAACCTTCACCCTCCACTGCTTGTATTGCCAGCATAGATGGAAACAAAGGTGTAATTGTCCCTGAAAAACCTTTTCCTTCCCTTCTCATGTTTGCAAAAACCTTTTTAGTATGAGAAGGTGCAACATATTCATCATTAAAAACTTCAGTAAGATTTTTAATTTGATTGTTCAAAAATAGTTGTAAAAACCTTGGATACATTAAAAACTTTTTAGAATTAGGATCCAAGTTTCTCAACATACCATCAAAAATCAATTTAGAAAAGTTAAAATTTTGATTCTTAGCCAAACATATAACTGCAGATGCAATATTTGTACCAAATTCATTTCAAGCAGTTGATTTTAAACTTAAACATTGCAAGATGGTATGTATAAGATACTTCCATTAAGGGGAAAAATAAGATTTATAAAAGGTAAGTTTATCAGAAAGATTCTCATATCCCATCAATTGAAGGTTTTCAAAAATTTCAGTATTTGTGAGACAAGCAATACCATCCTCATCATGAAATTGAAGATCTCTCCTTACAGATGATTCTCTTATTACTATAGTCTTGCCTACAACTTTGGCATGTATTTGTCTTTCATTATTGACTGTTTTGGCCTTTGCAGTAGACCAAAACTGCTCAATATAGGACACATATATACTAGGACTTACAGTTAAGGCATATCGTATTGAACTAGCATTCAGAAAGTTCACTATCTCATCAAAATCAGCATTCTCTGTGGATTTTTCCAAATAAGCAACCATGTTGTGTGAATCTATAAATTTTAGAGCCTACATGAATGATAATTGTTGAAGTCGGTGATGAAATTAAGTTTGGGTTTGTGATTGAGAGTATTTAAATGATTAAGAAGAATCTTGGTGTGATCAAATACGCTTAAATAGGTAATATAGGAAACCTATAAGTGAAGTATCCCTTTTATAGACCAAAAATACCCTCAGCGGTTGTAATTTCAATGGTAACCTGACACTAGTAAGTAGCCTGGCAGCACTAACTTTTGCCTAGCAGTACTAACTTTTGCCTAGCAGTACTAACTAATGCCCAACAGTATTAACTTTTGAGTTACCAGTTTTAACCTCAATTTCGTTTCAAAAGCATTTCCATCATCAATTTTGATTAAGCTCTCTTTCTGTTTTTATTCTTACTTTATCTCTCAATTCTTTTTTCTCACTGAATCACTCTGTCTGTTTTTGTTTTACACATCTCTCTTTCTGTTTTTGAACTCACTACATCTCTCATATCTTTTTGCTTACAATTATTTCTGTCTATTTTTTATTTTCACTCAATTCTTTTAAGCTTACTTTTTCTCTCTATCTATTTTTGCTTTCTTTCAATTCTCACAGTATTAATTATAATAGCAGTACTAACTATCTAACAGTTTGCTTTTTTCAAACTTTTCTAAGGTAAGTTTTAAATCGTCTCTTTTTTTCAGCTTTTTCAAATTTATTTCTAAGCTCTGTTAGTGCATGATCTCTTAACATAATGTCAAGTTTTAAAATCTTTATGTCCTTCTCAAAAACAGCCTCATTCTTTTTATACACATCTAGTCTAGCCTCTACAGATTCTAGACCTACTTTATAAGCTCTTACATTTAATTGAGACTTATTAAAATCTTTTGTTAGATTATCATAATGTTCTTTGAGAGTTTCATAAGATTTTAAACATGCTTTAGAACAAGTTGATACCTCAGTGTCTAAGCTTGAAGAACTTGAAGAACCTGAAGAAGTATATGCCATAAGTGTAAAATGGCAGGTCCTTCTTCTGGTCACTCCAATCATAAACAAAGCCATCACATTGAGATACTAAAGCATTTGAAGTAGTTTCCTCAACTGGCATAGTCTTCTTGTTGTTTCCCTGTTTCTGTTGTCTTGATACTTAGGAGCCCTGCACTCCCTAGCAAAATGACATATTTTGTGGCAATTATAGCATTCCACTTTGGTCTTGTCAAAGCCAATGGTATCAGTCCCATTGACACATAGATTCCTTCTTGTCTTCTTGAGAAATCACCTTGCTCTTATTGTCAGCATTGCCATCTGCCATTTTAAGTCCATCTCCTCTAAATCATCAGGATCAATTTCCTTTAGGTCTTCATTGTGTAATTGTGAACTATTAGACTGACTAGCAAAGTAGGAGTAGATCACTGCATCACTCAGACTATCAACATTTGGTAAAGTAGAAACATTATCCTTGGAGTTAGCAGCAGAAACACCATGAGTAGTCTTAACTGCTTCTTTGGTGCTGCCAGTGGTATTGGAAGACACAAAAGCTACGTTTTATGTGTTTTGGCATGTGCTAGATGACCCTATGACTTCAGCTTCATAAATCTTCATATTGTTATACAAGTCATCCATGCTTAGGGTTTCTAAATCTGGTTTGTTCCTCCAAATCAGGGTATGAGTCTTTCACTCAGATGGCAGACTTCTTAATAACTTCATATTCAAATCTTCTTGAGAAATAGTTTCTCCATGAATCTCTAGCTGACTGATAAGCTTTTGTAGCCTATCATAAATCTGATCAAGTCCTTCTGAGCTATTTCCATTAAAATTCTCATACTGCTGTTTAAGAAGTGTCTTATGTACTTTCTTTGACTCCTTATTACCTCCAAACCTCTTTTCTATAGCTTCTATTAGAGACTTGGCATTTTTGTAGGTGTTAAACTATAGTTGATTTTCATTAGGGAGAGCCATCAACAGAGTACCTCTTACTTTTAACTCATTCTTCTTTGCTAGCTTCTATTCTGCAGTAGTAGAAGGTACTGCTGTCTCAACACCATCAACAGTTCTTGTTGGCAGAGGTGAGTCACCATTTAAGATTATTTCCCAAAGAGCATAATCAGTCATTAAGAAGTACTGTTCGATCCTTATTTTCTAAAGCTCAAATTCGCCTGGATTGAGCACTGAAAGTTTTGCAGCAGCAACCATTGGTGCAAATACTGCCTCTATGTTTTCACAAACAAATAGATCTGTTATGTGTAGATTGTTTCTTCTTATTCAAAGTTTCTCAACAAGCTCTCATACCACTTGTTGATCCCACTTTAATAGATCTTGCTTAGCTTGTAAAGGCTTAGTTGTATTGAATAAATTCAAGACAACTATGGTAGAAACTTTCATTGAATATATCAAATACTATGTGGAATCTAGTCTATGATACTAAGATGAATAAGCAATAAAACTGTAATGAACAAGATTGTATAATACCAAACTTTCATCCTCAATATATTAATACGAACACTCTTGATAGTGTTAGGGTTATACAAAACCTTGAAGCTATAACAAAACGATTTCTAGATGATATATTTATTTTTCTATACCCTAGGACCTCCTTTTATACACCAAAGAGTCCTAACAGGTTTACAATATATTCCTAAGTTATCATGATCTTCTAATCAAATAACTTATACGTATCTTTTATAAAAATATCTTATACTTATCACATAAGCAGTACTAACATATATACTAACAGTACTACCACCGACCGGGTACACTGCCCGTTAAGGTGTCGTTTTTGGTTAAGTCGGCAAAATATAAATTTAAAACTTGAATCATAAAAATATACACCACACAACGACAGCATCACCGGGCAATATGTTATGCCTGGGGAACGAACGTCAAAAGAGGGAAAATAGTGAAGTGTTACGTCTAAGGTAGTGGAAGGCGGAAGAGGAAAAAGGGTGTTGATCGCGACAGCGGAAGGAGGTTCGTGATGGGTTAGGGATAACCATCATACTTATCTGTTGTTTAAGATATGTGTTTGAGTCATGTTAGGATATGTGTTCAAATTGTGTTAGGATAAGTGTTTGGTTTTTGTGAGTTATCACATAACTAGTATTTAAGGTTTCGTATCGTTAATGAAAATTAATCAAGTTAAAAGATCAAAATACCTCTAGTTCTACTCTTCTACTTCTTAAGGAGCTTGCACACACTTGAAGTGGTGCTATTATCGATACAACCTTAATCGGGTCATATCAATTGGTGCTTTCATTGAAAGTTATCAATTGTTTAAGATATGTGTTTGAGTCGTGTTAGGATATGTGTTCAAATTGTATTAGGATAAATGTTTGGTTTATATGAGTTATCACATAACTAGTATTTAAGGTTTTGTATCGATAATCAACATCAATCAAGTTAAAAGATCAAAATACCTCGAGTTCTTCTCTTCTACTTCTTAAAGAGCTTGCACATGCTTGAAGTAGTGCTACTATCGATACAATCTTAATCGGGTCATATCACAATAGTGATCGAATTATGTGTGGCCACGATTGTCATAGATATCCGGGTCATATAAATTTTTACCCTAGCCCAAATACAAACCGAACGCGCGGGTTCTTTTGCTTGTTAACCAACATTCACCGACCTCAAAAAATATAAAGAATAATAATGAAATAGAAAAATTCATATTTTAAACGAACAAATTCAAACTCGAGAAGGATTTTTCGGATTCTCGAAAACAAGGAGATTGATGTTGAAAATCAAATGACTCAACACAAAATTACAATTATAGATAATGATAGTATGATTTATCTTCTTCACAATTTTCCTATCCTCAAATGTAACATGTTATTGAATTATGAAAAAAGACTTCTTTCATGTAAAGAAAACCATGTGATATTAGAAAAATTGTTAATACTCATGAAGATTAATAAAAAAATAAATCTGTTTGTCAACTACTTGAAGTTTAAAGTTAGGTTAAGAATTTCAAATTCTCGAATGTATATATCATCACATTTTGTCAAGTTTGATACAATAATTAAATCTTATCATTGAAATCCACCAGCTTTACGTATTCATTATATTATGCAATACAACAATATTGAATGGGGTCAAGGATTCGAATTCAACGAAAAGAAATTAATCCGTGAATGTTCACTTGCGTCGACTTCGGCTATTCAAAAGCTTGTCTCTCTGAGATTAGTCGGCTTGCAATGTCGAATTGAAAACCCAACAATCAAAAGAAAAACAATATTGAATGGAAAGTAATATGTATTCACAAACAGAGCAATTTTGACGGGTAACTTTAAATTAGGATTTAATTTGATCACGTACAGACGTGAAGTCGAAAGTTATGGCCAAAAACATAAACTTTGATAATTTTTGAAAACTAAAGTACAAATTAAGTCGTTACAAAAGAAAGAAATTATAAATAAAAAAAACTAGATATTTGGAATATGCACACTCAAATATTTTTTGCTAGAGGCCACATCCAAGTATCCCACCATTGATCTCGTTATGACTTTTCTCTAAAAATCTAAAAACTAAACTTGATAAATCAAAAAGATTGGTATTAAATCTTTTCCTTTTGGGGTTGCAAAGTAACGTACATGTTGCTTTTAACGTACTCAAAGTTATCGTCCTTTTCAACGTTTGTAAACCTATATAGATCAATACGAATACTTATAAATGCTTTTTGCCTACTATCTTTCATGTTAACTTTTTGTAAAAGAAAATGGACCCATGCATCACTTTAAACCTTTGCCCCCCATATTCTAGTGGCTTATACTCCCATGCATGCATGCTAGTCAAATTGCGAGGCTTGCGAAATCTACATGTTGATTATTCAAAGGGACTTTAAAGACTTGGTCGTTAAATATATATAGTTGTATTAAATGCTTATAGCAACTCAAAGACTCAATCACTTTAACATAATTGGATATTGATGATCATAGAAACTACTTATCAAAATGAAAGTTGAACTTATCGTACAACTTCTTTTGAAAAGTTCAACACATTAAGAAACTGAAAAGGATATATACATGTGTAACAAGTCATTATGCAGGTCTTGGTAGCCTTGTGTCACAACTATACGTAAATCAGAATTTATATACACGAAATGTTTGGATGTATATAGAAAATTTCACTAGTTCCTTGGGTTAATATTGTTATAAACACCAATATATTTAGTTGCAATCATATTAATGAATTGAATGGTGTAGCCAAATGTATTAACCGGGTGCATGCTTTTAAATTCAAGTGATCGACTCGATTAGTATTCGGAATCATATAACCAATTTTAAACACACTAATAAAAAATAGTGTTAACCGGATCGATCGATGCTTTTCAGTTCATCTCTTCTTAATTAGTTAGTAGGGTAATTATATATGCAACTAAATACCTATACAAGAATGAAACACGTAAAATGACACACACTCGATACAACTCACGAACTTTACGTGCAAGTCGAGTATAAACACACCGAAGTTGGTTTCATAATAGTCGATCTAAGTAGTTTATGGAAATTACTACGAACTCACGTTGCTGATTTCTACATTAAATATAGATATTTCGTGGAACATCAAAGACTAGTTATTTTGAACCGGTACAAACTTTTAAGTATTGTGAAAATGATTGGTCAAACTTTCTAAAGCCATGTAAGACACTCTATTTCAACTTGGTCTTCATTGCATACCCTATATAAACTTATACCCCAACTCATATTTTTCATATCATATTTGGTAAACCATTAAAATGGGAAATTGCATAAAAAAGCAGCCAGCCATTCACCCCGACAACGATGACCGTCAATCACTAGTAACATCACCAGACAACGAGTCTCTTGTAGGAAGTTATCGCGACGACACTCAAAAGTTGGACAATTCGAGTGAAAAAAAGGTGAAGACGGAGATCAAGATAAAAATATCGAAAAAACAGCTGGAGAAATTATTAGGTAGTGCAGATGTCAAAGGATTAACCGCGCAGCAAGTGCTTGCTAAGCTGATGAATGTTAGTGATCAAGTTGAGTCTCATCAACGGGCGTGGAGGCCTGCTTTACAAAGTATTCCGGAGTAAGCAACTAGCTATATGTGATCCGTATTGGGTTGTTACTACAACTCAATGACGTGAATTTTTTCTTTTTTAGCCTATGTAACTTTTAACCAGGATTGTACATATAATTTTTCTTCTGGTAGATATATATTAAGAAAATTCTTTAAATTGTTTTTATTTAAGTGCATATCACTTGGTATCATTGGAGTAGCACTTGTGTTTTCATAGTTTGATAAGTTACATCCACAAAGCGTTATCTACTCACTATACGATCTACACAACAACGAGGGATGGACCAAAAGGGTTCCCGGGATGTCTGTGAACCACATGGTTCTTTTGCGAAATGTAAAATTATGGCAAATATAACAAAATTTTTCTTAAAATGCACCTCATGACTTTTAGCTTTTAATCCGCCACTACCAACAACACTGCATTGCAAAAAAATTATTAGAACGTTCTTAGGTTTTCAAAGGAACTCGAAGTTATTTTAGTTTTGATATAAATAAACATGTAGATGAATACGACTACTTATAAAGTTGTAACTTATAAATGCTCTTTGAGGACTAGAGTTAGCTTCTAGTAAGACAAACTAAATCTTTTATATAATAAAAAAATTACATCATTTCGGAGATTTCTGTCAAATTGAATCTTATGAATTTTCTAAAATTGGACCAATCAGAACGCTTGATTTTGC
>BQNB010086815.1:0-24065 GCA_026074375.1 Tanacetum coccineum
GTGGTTCCGGGAGTGCCTAAACGCAATTTATCGCGAAACGTATACACTTTACGTATCCGATAAAAATAAAATGAACAAAGTTAATAATTATTCTCAAAATAATTATATAAACCTTGCTTGATGTAAACATTTAATTGTTTGGTGTCCGTTTACGCTAAACGATAATTTTTAACTTACGCGATTTAACTTAACTATTAAAAATAAAAGTAAACGTGTACGAGAAAGAAAAAAAATAAATAGTGAATTTAAATAGCGTCGTAATTGACCTGAAAATACGAAATGTTACAGTCTCCTCCGGTTAAAAGAGCCTTGTCCTCAAGGCTCAAGTTGCGGCACTTGAGGAAAGTACGGGTTCGGAGAAAAGATTCGGATATTTCTTTCGAAATAATGTTGATGAAGAGGTGTAGATTATTATTATTATTATTATTATTATTATTTTATATGTGAACAGTGCCCCAACGGTCGGTGAACAGTAACCGAACAGTAACCCCCAACGGTTACTTTCCTCCTTTTTATACAAAATTTTCTTCTCCATTTCTCCATACAACACTTAATCTTTCACTTACATTTTCTCTTATCCAATCCTCAAAATGTTGCACATCATCACGATCTTGGCGATGGCGACCGCGATAGCACTCGGCATTTATCTTGCCTACTTCCCATACGAAGAAGGATTTTTTTTTTTTGTTTTGTTTTTTGTTTTTGGGTGGGTTTTTGGGTGGGGGGTTGGTTTTTTTGGGGGAGGGTTTTTCGGTCCAACACGCACGATGATTTCAAACTTCCGAATAATCGTGGTGCCTAGTTTTCCTTTTTACCACATCGTCACTCCCATCCATGGAGATACCTTTGTAACACTCGGTCTCCAACTTCGAATACAATGGGTTTACGCCTCTTATCAGCATGAGCTTTTTCGGCGACTTCCTAGCCGTCATTAATCTTTCCTTGATTTGAAAAATCTTTTCAGTCGTTTCTTGCACAATCTCTGGTCCAATAAGCTGACTTTCTCCAACTTCAGTCCATATAACGGGGGATCGACATTTTCGCCCGTACAGAGCCTCGAATGGTGCACACTTAATGCTTGTGTGGTAACTGTTATTATAGGAAAACTCAATCAATGGAAGATGAGTATCCCAACTGCCACCAAAATCCATAACACAAGCTCGAAGCATATCCTCCAACGTCTGAATAGTACGCTCACTCTGACCGTCGGTCTGAGGGTGGTAAGCGCATACTCATGTCTAGTCTCGTACCCAACGCTTCCTGAAAAGCTGCCATAAGTGAGACGTGAATCGACCATCACTCATGAAAAGATTGATACCGCACACCATGTCTCGCTACAATCTCATTGGTATAAATCTTTGCTAATTTCTCCGTCTTGTAGTCTTCACGAATAGGTAAGAAGTGAGCCGACTTGGTCAATCTATCAACAACGACCCAAATCGTATCATGCCCACTGCTACTTTTAGGCAACTTTGTGACAAAGTCCATTGTTATCTTTTCCCATTTCCACTCAGGAATTTCTGGTTGCTGAAGAAAATTCCTGAGGGTTTCTGATGTTCGGCTTTAATCTTAGCAACACGTAAGACATCTGCTAACATACTTAGCAATGTCTCTCTTCATACCAGGCCACCAATACAAGTCTCTCAGATCATAGTACATCTTATCCGCACCCGGATGTACTGAATATCTAGAAGTATGAGCTTCATCCATGATCAATTTCCTTACACCACCAACTGATGGAATCCAGATACGATCAAAGAAGTAAATTTCACCATTATCTCGTTGCTCAAAGTGTCCTATCTAATCCTCTTACATTCAGTTTGGGCTTTGATATCCTTGGAAGTTCGACTTGTGCTTCCAAAATCTTAGTCTTAAGTCCAGAATGAATAGTAATACTCATAGCACGTACTCGTCTTGGCTTGAGTCTTTCTTTTCTGCTCAAGGCATCTGCCACCACGTTCGCCTTGCCCGGGTGGTATTTGATCTCACACTCGTAGTCACTGAGTAGCTCGATCCACCGCCTTTGGCGCATATTTAAATCTTTCTGGTCAAATATGTACTGGAGACTCTGGTGGTCAGTGTAGATAACACTTTTCGTCCCATAAATATAATGTCTCCAGATTTTAAGAGCGAACACCACCGCACCTACCCCCAGGTCGTGGGTGGTATAATTTTTCTCGTGCTTCTTCAACTGTCTTGACGCATATGCTATTACCTTGCCCCGCTGCATCAGCACGCACCCAAAACCTTGTTTTGATGCATCACAATAGACCACAAAGTCATCGGGTCCATCGGGGAGTGCTAACACAGGAGCATTACATAGTTTCTCCTTCAGAATTTGGAAAGCTTCATCTTGCTTATCACCCCACACATACGTCTTATTCTTTTGAGTCAACAGGGTAGGCTATGCGATCTTGGAGAAATTCTCAAAAAACCTTCGTAGTAACCCTCCAATCCTAAAAATGAACGGATTTCAGTTGACGATTCAGGGTCTTCCAGTTCTTGACCGACTCAACCTTGCTAGGATCCACGTGGATACCGTCACGGTTGACCACATCAGAGGAAGAAGTAGTGGTATAGCTAACAGAAGAAGGTTGACATTTGGAATCAGCAGTTGACCACTTAGAATTAGTGCTAAAATCATCTTCAGGTGGACTTCATGTTCTTCTTCTGACTTTGAGTAGATTAAGATGTCGTCAATGAACATAATTACAAATTTGTCCAAATACGGCTTGCAAACGCGGTTCATTAAGTCCATAAATATTGCTGGCGCGTTCGTCAGCCCAAATGGCATGACTGTGAACTCAAAGTGCCCGTATCGAGTTCTAAACGCGGTCTTCAGTATATGTTCCTCTCGGACTCTCAACTGATGATATCCCGAGCGAAGATCTATCTTCGAGAAACAGCACGCACCTTGTAATTGGCCAAACAAGTCATCAATTCTGGGGAGAGGGTAACGGTTCTTTATAGTCAACTTGTTTAGTTCCCTATAGTCAATACACATTCTCATCGAACCGTCTTTCTTCTTGACAAAGAGCACGGGTGCTCCCCATGGTGAGTGACTTGGTCGAATAAAACCCTTCTCTTGAAGTTCTTTAAGCTGGTTCGATAATTCTAACATTTCTGAAGGGGCTAACCGGTATGGAGATCTAACAACTGGCAATGCGCCTGGAATCAGATCTCGTTCATAATGGTCGTCTTCTCTTGTGGTGGTCTTCTCTTTAGGTATGGTCTTCTTGTTTAGTGTCTATATTCCTTTTCTTTTCTCTTTCAATTATAATGATGTGATGGGGTGGGATCTTTTTTTTCCTTTGGGGAGAACAAGGGGTCTTTCGTGTCTATCTTAAAGGGTCTTTTTTCCTATGTCCCTTCTTTTCTTTACTTTCTCTCCCATCTTCTATTTCTTGGGGTCTTCTTTCTTGTTTTTGGGAAAATGGGGAATGGTCTATGTTCATCTTGTCTTTTCTTTTGGTTCTTCTTTTTTACTTTACCGTGTAGTTGATGGTAGGGATAATATAGTTTTGAGGGAAGTGGAAAATTTCTTCTTTTCTTGGTTTTAGTTTACATTTTATCTTCTTTTCATCTTACCTACTTCTTTTATTCTCTGATTTTATTTCAGTAGCGGGGATTAACATTTCCCCCTTAATTCTTTTTTTCTATATTTTAAATTCTTGTTTTTTTTTATGCCCGAACTCTTTAACTGATCTGATATCCCCGTACGAGATCTATTTTGGAACACAGCGCGTACGAAACGCACCTGTAATTGGTCAAACAAATCATCAATCCTGGGTAGAGGGTAACGGTTCTTAATAGTCAGCTTATTTAGCTCTCTGTAATCAATACACATCCTCAAGGCACCGTCTTTCTTCTTGATAAACAGCACATGAGCTCCCTATGGTGAATGGCTTGGCCTAATAAAACCCTTCTCCTAAAGCTCTTTAAGCTGGTTCGATAATTCTATCATTTCTGAAGGGGATAATCGGTATGACGACTTCACAACTCACAACGTGCCTGGAATCAAGTCGATGCGAAATTCTATCTCTTGCACAGGAGGTAAACCTGATAGATCATCTAGAAATACCTCATGGAAGTCATGGACAATATGGATGTCCACAAGCTTCTTCTCATCAGCCTTGATACCCGAAAGAAGTCTCGGATCTTTTTTTGGCTTATCGCCTTGAACTTCAAGAATCTCGCCACTTGGAAGAGGAAAAAAGACAATTTTTTCATAACAATCTATGACGGCTCGGTGGTATGGAAACCAATCTATTCCAACAATAATATCAAAATTACCTAGTCGGGTTGGTAACAAATCTATTTTGAACACGTGATTAATCAAAACTAAGGTGCAACCACGTAAAACGGTGTTGGTACTAATAACCTCCCCATCCGCTAAATCTACTTCATATCTAGTGTCTAAAATCGGTCCGGAAATGACAATATCAGATAAAGGAAGTAAACCACAGTGGACATAAAATACTTCTCATCAAAGCACCGCGAAATCAAAATTAGACGCTTGGCATAAATTATCATTAAGTATAAACTAAACCCCCGTAGACCAACATTCGGATGTCCTGCTGTGGGTTTTCAACCACCACGTAAGCTCTCGCATGAGCTCCCTCGTTCTGCTGATTCATTGCCTTGGGACACTTGTCCTTTCTTACCACACCCATAACACGTCACATTATGTAGGGAGTTATTACCTGCACCTGGAACACTAACTCTACAGTCTTTCTCCCGATGACCAGTTCTTTGGCACCTTTGACATTTTGGAGGGCATTGTCCATTATGGTAAGAGTTGCAATGGTTTCACATTGGTAGATTCCCAGCATAACCCCTAGTCTCAACTGGGGCCGCCACATAGGCCCTAGTAGTCTCTTGTCTCCTATTCTGTTGGTGGTGCTGATTGTTGTGTTGCAGGTTGCGGTTGTTAGGGTTATTGTTGTTGAGGTTGTTTTTCTGCTGGTCTTCCCACTTCCTTTTATTGCTTTCACTAATTCTTGCAACTCTACCTTGAACTGCTTGTTCGGCCAATTCACGGGCCATGTTGATTGCATCATGTAGAGTTGTAGGCCTTGAAGAAGTGATATTTC
Organism: Tanacetum coccineum; assembly: GCA_026074375.1. NCBI lineage: Eukaryota > Viridiplantae > Streptophyta > Magnoliopsida > Asterales > Asteraceae > Tanacetum > Tanacetum coccineum. Next base: position 5,094 of record BQNB010086815.1, read on the forward strand.
CCTTGATTCTTTTAGGAAAGACCCCAGAATATAACATCTCAAACCTTTTTTTTTCTTTTTTTTTCCAGTTGCCCAGCCCGGACAACATCAAAAGACTAAGCTCATTGGAAATAATTGTTGTATGCCCTCCGAGTCATATCTCCTTTCCAAGTTAAAGTCCAAAGTTCTTTGCTCCATCCTTTGATTTCATTCTTGGGTCAGTAATTCATAGTCTTCCATGATTTATACTCAGTACCAGGGAATACGGGTTATGCATTGACGAGAAGAGCAGGCCCTAGAGTGTGCACTATTCCATTCCACCATGTTCACCACACTGACCCTACGGAAAGTACTTCTTGAGGACTAAGCAGCAAACATAACTTTATCTTCCTCGGCAACACTTGCAAATTTTCAACAAAAGATACGTGCTCTACCTTCTCGACTCCATCACTCCTTAAACCAACACCAACAACCCTCTGTTCTGTTAAAAGGGGTGAGTTTTCCCATTCATAATAGAAAAGTTTGTAGTTTGTGCGAACAACCCTGCACATATCATGTCACTGTTCCTATCTTATATGTGTTGTCCCAAAACCCATCCATGCACACCACCAAGGCAGAGCAATTGCCTGGGTTTAGCTCTAAAGCTCTAGTCTTTTCCCATAATCTTATATATATCTCTTTTAACATCTTTTTGATCTGTCTTTATTTATCCCTTTCTACTGTTTTAGCTTAGCTTTTTTTGCTTCCTCCGTTATCCGCTTTTTATTTTTTCAAATTTTTTTCAACTCATTTTATCTTAATCAAATAAATATGAATGGTCCTAGTCAAATCGTCTGGTATATCCGACTTCAAGTCGTGTCTTCCCAGATCATCATCTTGGGGAGGCATGATTTGTCAACAATACAAATACACAATTCAGTAAGAATATGTAAGGGGATACAAGTATACACAAGGAAGAGTTAAGGGGGGATGGGAGGGGCTCCATGGGGCCTTCTTGCTACACGGATTGTGCTCCCACCCCCCCCATAGCACATCCATCCCCACCACCCCCACCCCATTCCCACTAAATATCCAGCTCTTCCTACACCCTGTCCTCTACAAGCCCGGTTCCCCCCGTTTATCTCGTACCCATAACAAATCCTCTTAGAATCCACCATCAAACCACCAACCACCCTCCACAGACCACCACTTCCACCTATTCCCACAATCACACACTTTCACCCCCCCCTTCACCCCTTACTCCCGCCCCCCAAAAAAAGCACCACCCACACTGTACACCCCCCCCCCACAAACCAAAACCCCACCCACCCGCCCCGCAAGCAACCGCATCCTTAAGTAACACACTCCTCAGAAAAACAAAGTACCATCCCGCCTGAGTCCCACAAATGAAAAATAAATTCTATTAGGTCTCACTACCGCCATAATACTTCCCACCTCTCACTATCCTCACTTTTTTCTTCACCAAAACCCCCCATTCCTATTCCCCTCTCCTCATCAAAGCATAGAAAATGGTCATTGCCACCTAGATTGTGGGGGGGCTATCCCTGAACACTTTTTTTTATTTTTAGGTTTATACAAATACTACACAGTTATACACTAAAGACTCATCCATACACGAGACACTCTACGCCCCAATCAGTATGCTCTCTTATACACAAAAACATTACACAACATGACTAATATATACGTCAAAGTAGCCATTTCTTCTAGGTTGACCTACGGTTTTTACTACCTAAAATTACTCATTTTCCAAACTTTGGCAAACCTGAGGAAGGAAAACGGAGTTTTGAACAACTTTTTAGTTTTACCCAAGAACCAAAACTCGACAGAAAAGGATGAAAATGCCCCTCTCTCAGGTCTGATGTAACTAAAGAAATATGAAAAACACATATTTTCTCTAAGCATTTCGGCCTGCCATTACACTTTTTTAGACTTAGCAAACCTCGCGAAAAGGTAAAACGTCATTCTAAACTACTTTTAGTTTTAACGGAAGGCCAATTCGGAGCAGAAAGGGCCCAAAACGGCTCACGAAAATCGCATCAGCAAGTATTAAAATATAAAGTGCAGAATTCATTTTTATTGATTTCTAAACTTACGGAGGCCATGAAAACTTTATTTTTTGGAGTTACGGGACGTGCGACCTATCGATTCGAAACTATTAACGTTCCATAACATAATTTATGTTCAAATTTTAGTTTTACAAAGTTTGACTAGGCCGAATACGGTGCTCTAATTTTCTGCACTTATTAGGTAGCTTTAAACCCCTTCAAACTTCGATTTTTCACACTTTCGCAATATCACAATATCATTATAAGCCTAACCCCATCCAATACTATAACCACAATTCATTCAAATATAAAGAACACCTCCAATACTCATATCTATGGATTCTAAGCACATAATTGAACACATGCAACATAAATTAAATATTTAGCCAAGAATGTTAGAAAAAATACTTACAATAGAGTAGGATCAAAGGTAAATTAATAACTCAAAACCCTCTTGCCTTGATTAAACCCAATATTAAAGAAATCTTTAAAACTTAAAATCTTGATAAAGGTCTTGCATGTTGATTAAACCTTGAAAATAATTGTGGGGATTAGTATAGTATTGATGTAGGAATAATAGGTAGTGTTTAATTGAATTTTTGGTGATGGTTGTGGTGGTTTGGGGTTGGTTCGACGACACAGAGAAGGGAAAGAGGAGAAGACGGTGTTTTTTTTTGAACAAATGGGAACTGTGATTAATAAGAGGTGTTGGGCTTTTATATAAGAAAATTTATAAGGGAGTGTTTGGTTTTTGGCTTTGTTGGAGCTTAAAACAATTAAGAGGTGTTTGGTTTGGGCTTAAACATTTATTTAAAAGTTAAAGTTGTAAAAATACCATTTTTGACGCGGTTTCGACCTGAAATACGAGAAAAGTTGAAAAGTACAAAAATAAAATAAATAAGCTCTCGAGGCTAAAATACGACATAAACTTAGCTAGAAACACCTATTTAAATTATCAAAAGTGTAAAAATATAAGTTTTGAGGCATCGATTTATTTTCCACGGCAAACCGCGAAGTATAAAACGTAAAGTAGGTAAAGTATTTAAAAAAGTTTTTTTTTTCAAAAAAATTAAAGATGTACAATGGATTATCATTCTACGAATAGACACGTAGCGGAAGAAAATCCGAAAATAAGACGCTTAAACATAAATAGGTATCACGGAAACGAAGTCGAATCGGGAAAAAAGACAGTAAAAAAAAAATAAGAATAAATATAATAAATTTATTTACCTGAAAATACGAATTCTCACACCATGAATCATCATTGGAGGAAGTTGAAGACCTTCAATGGCGAGAACGAGAATAAACCAGCTCCACCAAAACTCAATAGTGCTTAAATCTTATGACAACTTGGTAGATTGCCGTTACATATTCCAGGTAAACATCTAAGTCATGGGGGATGTGAAGAGAAAATGTGATCTTCCTATTTCGTGAGGAGTTTTGTTGTGTACTTGTAATAGATCAAATAAATGCTTAACGAAAAATATCGTTAGGGATACATTTTTGTAAACTTCTAAAGGTTACTTGAGGACAAGTAGGATTCAAGTGAGGGGATATTTGATAACATCAAATAACGTCTATTTTATAGCATCATTTATCCCATGTAATTAACCCATTTTGTGTGATTATTGCAAAAAATTGTTACTACTTAAATCGTTATATTTGAGTATTGCGAATTAAGGGAGTACTAGAATTTTTGTGTTCATCATTGATGACATCAAATAACGTCTATTTTATAGCATCATTTATCCCATGTAATTAACCCATTTTGTATAATTATTGCAAAGAAATGTTACTTAATCTTTTGTATTTGAGAAATGTAGTAATTATGGAGTACTTGGTGAATATTAGCAAAAGGCGAGCATTCTGAAGCTTAAACGAAGATATTTTGAAGATTACTGTTCAGACAACCAATATGCCGTATCCATCAAGGAAGATACGGCGTATCAGTGCTTGCACTCACCAAAGACCACGAAGGAAACATGATTAATACGCCGTATCCAGAGAACCCAGAGAACACCAATACGCGATATTGAAGATATAGTATGTGAATATTCTGGAAGATATCAAACGTGGTCCCTACTCTAAGAAACACCCAGTACACCGTATCCGACACATTGGATACGCCGTATCAACATCGACTCCAAACCTTATAAATAGGAAACTCAAAAACAAGTTTTAAGTGTGCTAAATCATATTCTCGATACCTAAACCACAAAAGTCGATTTTCAGAGGAGAAAAAGAGCAGAAGAGGTCTCGCAACGCATTCCAATCCATTTGAGACAACGTGTAATTTCTTATACTTTTATAATCGTTCAGTTTTTGGTATCATTCGTTAACTCGGTTAGTTTAGCTTGGCTAAGCCATTACTCTTGTATTAATTATGATGTTTGAAGGCTAATACCTTCGCGTATTATCCATTATTATGAAGATATGAATGTTTGGTTTTGTTTATATATCGATTGCTTAATTTATCATTGTATGCTTGTTTATGTTTATCAATTTATACTTGTTTATGTGCTTTTGTATGCGACCTATCATTCAACTGGATCTAGTGATACGGACCAAGTAATCTAGATGCCGGGATAGCTCTCCATATAGTAATTTATACATCTAGAATAATAGGATCACAAATATTGTCCTGCTAAATCCGTGCTAGGATACGCTTCTGGCTTAACTAGATATCGGATAATGCCTTTGGTTTAGTGAACAAGTTGACTAGCAGGTGTTCTTAGATAATTTAACAAATAACGTTCTGATTCCATTGGATAGTATACAGACAAGTGGACAACTAGTGTATGAATCGCCGTTAAGCAGTAAGTGGGTAAAGTGTCTATGAGTTAAGGTTTAACAAGATCACCATTGCTGTAATCCCTAAGATAGATTATAATCAGCAAATAAGGATGCTTTATGCGGATGCTTTAATTATAACAGAATTAATGTATCTAGGTATTAGGAAGAAGTCCCGCCTAAGTCTTAAGAATGATATGCCACCTCGAGATAAATAATCATTGCACTGAATAAACAAACTAACTTCTAATCAGATTAATGATGGCTAATACAGTTTTCTATTATAACGCTTGACCACTCTTTTATCTTCTGTTAATTTGCTTGTGTGGGTTAAAGTGTCTTGAATTGATTGTAGTCACCACCAAACCCGTGCCAGTCTCTCATGCTAAAACCCCCCTTTTTACCTGTTATAATTAGAACTAGAACCAACATAGGATTAGCATAGGTTTGACTTAGATTAGAATTAACTTAGATTAGTAAACCAAAATATTAATAAATTGAGAGATTTAACCTCCCTTCAAGTGTTCGACACCCTACTTACCACGAATCTACCACCGACCGGGTACACTGCCCGTTAAAGTGTTGTTTTTGGTTAAGTCGGCAAAATATAAATTTAAAACTTGAATCATAAAAATATACATCACACAACGACACATCATTACCACATAGATTAGTTGTGCGATTTGAGTGTTTTCATCTACCTATTTCGTGAGGTGTTTGGTTGTGTACTTGTAATTGATCAAATTGCTTAACGGAAAAATCCTTAGGGATACATTTTCATAAACTTCTAAAGGTTACTTGAGGACAAGTAGGATTTAAGTGGGGAGATATTTGATGACATCAACTAACGTTACTTTTATAGCATCATTTATCCCATGTAAATAACCAATTTTGTATAATTATTACAAAGAATTGTTACTTAAATCGTTTGTATTTGAGAATTGTAGTAATTATGGAGTACTTGGTGAAGATTAGCAAAAAGGCACGCATTATGGAGTTTAAACGAAGACATTTGAAGATTACTGTTCTGACATCCAATACGCCGTATCCATCAAGGAAGATACGGCGTATATGTGCCTGCACTTCACAAAAGACCACAAAGGAAACAAGATCAATACGCCATATCCAGAGAAGACCAATACGCCGTATTCAAGTTATGGAAATAAAATATTCTGGAAGATATCGAACGTGGTTCCTACTCCAAGAAACCCCTGATACGCCGTATTGACCTCAATCAATACGCTGTATCAACCTTTTTCCAGACCTTATAAATAGAAAACCTAAAACGGGTTTTTAGTGTGCTAAATCATATTTTCGATACCTATACTATAAAAGTCAATTTTCAGAAGAGAAGAAGAGCAGAATAGGTTTTGCAACGTAATTAATTCCATATGAAACAACTTGTAATCTCCTATACTCTTGTAATCGTTTAGCTTTTGGTATCATTCGTTAACTCGGTTAGTTTACCTTGGCTAAATTATTACTTTTGTATTGATTATAACGTTTAAAGGCTAATACCTTCGGGTATTAGCCATTATTATGAAGATCTAAATGTTTGGTTTGTTTATCTCGATTGCTTAATTTATCATTGATTGCTTGTTTATGTTTATCAGTTTATACTTGTTTAGGTGCTTTTGTATGCGACTGATCATTCAACTGGATCTAGTGATACAGACCAAGTAATCTAGATGCCGGGATGGCTCTCCATATAGTGATTTATACATCTAGACCAATAGGATCACAAATAATAACATATCTTTGCCCTTAGATTGTGAGCTTAGTTGGACCGGCAGGTGATCCTTGGGATCAACGAGTACGTTCTTAATTAATTGGTAAAGACTTGGTTAGTGGACTACTAGTGTATGAATTACCTTTAAGCAGTAAGTGGATAAAGTCTCTATGAGCTAGGGTTTTTAACAAGATCAACATTGCTTTAATCCCTAAGATAGATTATAATCAGCAAATAAGGATGCTTTATGCGGATAGGTTTAATTGTGACAGAATTCTTCGTATCTAGGTCTTAGAAAAAAGTACCGCCTAAGTCTTAAGAATGATATGCCGCCTTGAGATAAGTAATCATTGCACTAAATAAACAAACCAACGTTCTGATTGGATTAATAATGGTTAATACAGTTTTCTTATATTTGGCTAGACCGCTCTTTATCTTCTGTCAATTTTCTTACGTGTGTTTTAGTGTCTTAAGTTGATTTTAGTCACCATAAAACCCGTGCCAGTCTCTCAGGCTGAAAACCCCCTTATCCGTTAGCTTTAGGATTAACATAGGTTTAGCATAGGTTTAACATAGAATAGAACTAACCTAGATTAGAAAACCAAAGTATTAATATATTGAAAGATTGTTTCTCGCTCTTAGTGATCGACACCCTACTTATTACGAAACTCCTATCTGATCGGGTACACTACCCGTTAAAGTGTTGTTTTTGGTAAAGTCAGCAAAATATAAATTTAAAACTTGAAATCATAAAATCATACACCTTACTACAACACACCAGGTGACAATGATGGTTTTAGGAATTTATTTGGTGTGTGAATGGTTTTATAATCTGGATTTCAATCTGAATCATGTAATCACTTTCATATTAGAGTATTTCGACCACATATGCTTCAGGTTCACAAAATCCTTAATTGGATAAGACAGATTGGCAATTGAATTATAAGGCACGAGAAATCAATCAGAAATGTTAGAGTATTGTGCGACGTTCGGTTTTGCAAATGAGACAAGATTATGGTTATATTCTCAACCAAAATACGGTTAATTTCAGTTAGTGTACTAACAGACGCGCCATGGCGTCGCTAAGGCATGAGGCGTGACCTACAGGTTACAAATAGACCAAGGCGTCGACTCTAGGCGTGACGTGAGATGAGGCGTGAAAAGGCCTGCTAAGTCGTGAGGTGTGGCGGGTTTTTTGGATTTAACTCCGATAAAAAAAAGTAATGAATAATATTACATGTATGGACAATTACTTAAATTTATTCATTATGTACAACGCTTTTTATAAACTCGATATATATAAAATATGGTATAAATATATAAACATTTTCATATTTAGTGCCGCCTTAAGCAACGCCTTAGAAACGCAAAAGCTGCTACATAGCCGCTAAGGCGTGAGGCTTGGTCATGCCGCCACCTCACACCTCACGCTATTTATAACATTGATTTCAGTTATACACCAACCATTGTGTTAGTTGGTAAAAAGACGTGGTTGTTGGGATTTTGGCGGGACCCCAGCAAGGGGCTCTTCCCCTTGACCCTGCAAGGGGGCGCGACCCCCTTGACCCTCGCATCTTTTTCGTGTCGGTATCAAGCTAACTGTGACGAGTGTGCACTCCACACCTCTTAACCCATCTTGAGCTAAACATGTATAAGGCCATTGGCCTCAAGTAAAACACAATTATATAAATTAGTTGATAACATTAAAATTACCAACAATTGCGGTGGTGATTATGGTGGCGAGGAAGGTTGGACGTTAAAATAGAATTATGATGCAGAAGTGTTTGGATTAGAGTAATTTTTATTTCTGGAAATTCGATAATTGAAATATTATCATGTGAAAAACATATTTATTGTTAACATTTAAAAGTTTAATATGTTTTTCAATATACATTAAAATTGTTCAATATGGTAGTCTTGAATATTTAAAAATCAATCGAAAATAAAAGATAAATTGACGGTAGAATATGAGATGGAAAAAGACAAAGAAATAGAAAAAATTGATTACCGTTTTAATAGTAGTGACGGCGACGGTGGTGGTGGTGACGACCTAATAGAATCGGCGGTGAAGAGAGGGTGGTGGTGGGCGTGAGGTCGACAAAGAGAAGTGTTTTGATTTGGGTTTTATTTTAAATTCGTCCATTGAAAAGTTCAGAGACCAACGATGTTACTGGGGTGTTTAAACAAGAAACGCCGAAAAGACGAAAAATCCCTTGCAACTATCAAAAATTTTACCGATGTTAGCAAAATACGACCTAATATGCAGTTAACAATAAAAGTTTGGGACCAAAAGTGCTAACGTACAATAGATATGACTAAACGCGAGAATCATTTAGTTTTTGAGGACCAAAAGTGTAATTTACCCGATAGGTTATTACACAATCAATCCTTATTTTTTAGGGGCATTTACATATATCCCCAAGAAAACTTCAATAATTACATATATCCTCAAAGCATGCTTTAAGAGCATTGTACACATGCATTGAAAACATGTATTTTGAGGAAATATGTAATTTTTGAAGTTTTATTTGGTATATATGAAATTCCCCCTATTTTTTAAAGCAAAGATTATTGTTGCAATTAGTTTGAAAATTAGGTATTAATCTTGTAACTGAAAACAAATAGAGATGGCGAGTGTGATTTTGGTTAAGCCACGTGGATGATTCATATCTTTTATTCTATTTTATGACTATGGTAAGTTTGGTATTACTGTTGAAGATTAAGTATTCTTTATATAACGAGGTTTGTAATTCGCGATTTGTTGCGGAGTGTGCGGGACTAACTTTGTAACGGACCGATAACCCCAATGACTATTTTCATAAATTGTTTCTAAATTTTTTTATGGAAATAGTCCTGAGGTTAGCGTTTCGTTGCAAAGTTAGTCACTAAGGACTAACTTTGCAACGAACCGATAACCTCAAAAACTATTTCCCTAAAATTTTTAAAATTATATATTAAACGTCCACATTTTGTATAAAATCGTACGTATGTCAGAAGCATTGTAATATTGGGCTCGTTTTGTTTGCAATTCAACGATCTTTTCAATGGCATATATTTTTACGAATAAATTGATAGATATACGTTATATATTTGATGAATAAAGTTTGTTTAGGTAGAAGTTTAAGGTCGTTTTAGTAACTTTTCACATAATTTGAGGGTTCGTTTTGTAATTTTTTTTTTTACCCAAAAAGCGGTGAACATTTTTTTTAATATTAAAAATTAAAAATACCGAATACCAAAAGCGTGCTGCTTTTTAGTACTTTAAACTTATAATTATAATTATAATATAATTATAATTATAATTATGGTCGGTTAGTTTCTCTATAAAAGATATTACATATCAGGTTCAGGTATATATATATATATATAGCATACGTCTAGCTCGATCTCTGTCTCAAAGTATTGATCGATCATGGAGTCTGATAGAACTAATGAGGTTATGGCAAGTGAAGTTCCTCACGTTGCGATTTCAGTTAGAGACGAAACACGTCCTGCCGATCCACAGTAAGCTATTTCATGTCACGTACTTTTTTTGGTTTTGTCCGAGTTGGTGCATGCATGTATATTCTTTACCATATATCTTGAATGTATACTTTTGTGTTTCAGGTCTACTGGGTACTATGTTGTCATATATTTCATATCTTATATTATGGTGGTTATATTATGTTTTGCTCGACACATAATTCATAACAAAAGCCAATCCCCATTTAAGGCTCATGGTGGTTTGTTTATGTTTATGGCCATTGCCGCAGTATCTATGGCTGTTCTCGCATCGGGTTTTTTTAATATTTGCGAGCTTCTACTTGCAACGTTGGATGAAGAATATCCATTACACCGTCTTGAAAAGCGTTGGGATCTTCTGTGGACTTCTTGCACTTTACTCCCAAATAGCTGTCATATCCCCGTTCCCCGCAATTTCAACTCTTGTGTGTATATAGTCATATCTATAACCACTGTGCTGTTCCTAGCTGCGTATTACTTTATTTGGAAGCATTTATGCCGTTATCAACACAAGTTAGTCTATGAGACTGTGCCCTGGAGTTCTTATCTTAGTGTGCTTCCAGGTCTCTTGATTGCTTCGGTACAGTACCTCCCACCCAAGCTCCACTGGGCCAAGATACCAATTATCTGTATCGCAGTTGTGATTCTGTTTTATTACTTCGTGATGGCGTACTTAAGTTGTTTACATGAGTGGAAACAACAACGTAACTCAGATCAAGCATCCTTGGCGTGATTGGTAGCTACTTACTTCAAAGATTTACTTAAGACTAGCTACTCGTTGAATATTATGTTTATCATGTTAGCCTTGAAGTGTGGCAGTTGATCTTTTTTTATGTTTAGGATAGAATCATATATTCATATGGAATGAAGGTTGATCAATGTACAACTTGAATTTTAGTTTGAAAGATGTTTCCGCATAAGCATAGTTGTTTCTTCTCCCAAGTGCACCTATTATGTTTTTGTACTTTATATACTTATAGTTTCAGTGTATAATTTGGTTTAGTGCGTCGTCGTTTGCTGCGGTTTTTGTTTTAAAAAGGACACAGAAGATGCATGACATAAAGTTACGCTAACTTTTGTATTAATAGAGTGTATGCACTACAAAAAAAAAGGCCATTTAGTGACATAATTTTTAATGACACTCAAAAAAAATGTAAGTGAAAGTACATGTATACTTACACTTTTTCAAAAAATGTAAGTAATAATTTAGTTTTGCCTACACCTTTTAAAAAGTGTGAGCAAAAGTCAAATTTTTACTCACGCTTTACATAAAATGTAAGTAAAAGTCTAGTTTTACCTACACTTTTAAAAAAAGTGTGAGCACAAGTCTAATTTGTACACACATTTTATATAGAGTGTGAAGAAAACATAATAGTTTTTTTACCACACTTTTTAAAAAAATGTAATAATAAGTTTTTATTTTTAAACCCACACTTTTTAAAAAATATGAGTAATAGTCTTACTTTTACTCACACTTTTAAAAAGTGTGAGAAAAAATGTACTACGTAGTTTTTTTCTCGAAAAAAAAAGTGTTAGGAAAGGTTTATCTTGTACCTAGAGATGAGCATAGTAGACCGCGGATTGAACCGGATCAAGAAACTGGACCATACGGACCGGAACGAACATATTTCGTTTCGGCCTTCGGTCCGTCCTTTCTCTCATATTTAGTTTTTTTGTCCGGTCCGATTCAATCTTAAGTAAAACTAGCCATTATGCTTTGTTAGATCAGAACTGACGTGGACCTACCCAGACATGAACCGAACATTTGTGTTTGCTCCCGTGTTTTGTACCTGAGCTTGTTGAAAAATGTAAATACCAGGCTTGTTTTTTTTACAAGATCGTTAAAATTTAAGTGTATTAAAGTGAAGTTTATTTTTACTCTTCAAACTTTTTAACAAAATATTTTGTAAAAACTTTATTCTCTCAATTTCTGATTAAAACTACTTAAACTCAATGTTTTGAAACCCGGTTTGACCCGGCCGGGTCAACCGATTGAACCGGTTCCGGATAAAAAAACGGGTCAAATTAAATCGGGTTTTATATTTTTGAAACCCGGTTTGACCCGGCCGGGTTTTGGTTTTTTTATTTTTTTACACATAATTTTATTTCTTACATGTTATACTAGTTAGTATATGGTTTTTATGCTCAATATAAGTTATATTCAAGATTTATATATATACATTTTTTGTATCATTGCATATACTATTATTTTTTAAAAACCAAGTTGACCCCTGTGGTCGAACTCGAGCTGACACCCGAGAACAAAACGACGTGAGGCGATTGGAAATCCCGGTATTTTCAAACATTGGCGATAACTTTGATGGCAGCGTTTATATAAATTTATTACTTTGATCTAAATAATGATTTGACTAAATAACCATACAATATTTTGACTCCTTTTGACTCACGTATCCCTTTTTAATAAAAAACACTTTCCCCATTTTCTCAATTCGTTATGGCTTTAATCATCACTCTCACACTCACGCAATCACTCAATCATATAGTTCACGAGATCGTCACTCAATTCGTTAGGGTTTAATCGAAGCTCACCGTAGATCATCACTCAATTCGGTAAATTGTTTTTAATTTTGTTTATTTTGAGATATTGTGATGTTGTAGTGTTACATGATGTTTAATTATGATGAAATTAGGCTTTAACTCGTGGATTTGATTTTAATTGTAATATTGTTTTTAATTAGGTTTCATAATGATAATATAGCTTGATTATCTCATTTTATTGTTGTGATTTTGATATTGTTCTGATAAAATGATTTAAGCTATGTTTGTTTAGTGGATCTTCTTAATATGAGTTATGGGAGATTTTTCATTATGGTCATTTTAATCGAAAATGTATTTTGATATTGTGCATTTTTTAGCGCGTGTGCAAGTGTTTGATAAAATGCTTCAATGTTAGCATTAGTAGTTGTGTCCCTAGTGTTTGATAAAATACTTCAATGAAAACATTAGGTGTTGACTGGATCGATGTGGTTTCAGGTGGAATTAGGTCGTAAGTTGTTCGGATTTGAAGTTGCGGTTAAGTGACTCCTGCTCGCTAACGGTTCTTAGCAGCCGGGATTTTCCACATCATCAGCTGATTAATAAAGAAGTTGTATGTTCACATCTTGTATTATTTACATGATCCCGTTTACTACATGATAATCACATTTACATGATTCATGTAATCAAAACCTGAAGCGCTAGAGATGTATATAACTGATGTAGGTGAAAGCCTTATGTTGAGGTAGATATTGGTTGGTCATATATATTGCGTTACTTAAAGATAGGGAATTATGGACTTGTATATGGATAGTGTTTTCATTTGATCATTTATATCTGCTGAGCGGCGATTTTGGAACTGCATAGAATTCCAGGTGTCCATTATTCATTCGTTCATCTTTTTGTTATATTTAAATGTGTTCTGTTTAGTGAAATCATCCCTGATAGATAACTTTCATTTATGTTCATGAGACTCTGCAGGAAGGAAGCTGTTGTAAAGACGCATAGCATGACGCCATATCTTGATGAACTCTCGTGCTTGGAATCATCGTTGTTGACTAGTTTCTTACGTGCCTAGAACTCAGGTGCAAACTTATGACTTTGTGCTCTATTACTTCCAAGTTTTTGTTGCTCATTTTTTCATATAGTACTGGATTTCTTAAGTTTAAATCTGAATTTTTTTTGTTGTATCAGGTAATTGATGAGTTAGTTAATCATCGAGATTGGGTTGGATTGCATGTTGTTGATAACTCTTGCTTTCACTATCGAACAGTAAGTTTATTTCTTCTCTAAGTAACTAATTCAACCCAGCTTAGCTACACTACTGATCTATTTATTTACTTCACTTGGAGAGACTGAAATCTGATTGGTTGAGCAACTATAAATGTCCAGGACATTAGACGGTTCATGTATTAAATGAACTTAGAGGTGGTTTTGGATATTGCTTTATAAATATAGGTTGTAGGGCATCATATTATGAAATGAAACTAAGATAATGTATTTACCTATAACCCATTATAAATGAATTTAAGAAAATAAGGAAATCCCATATATACAGGCTTAAGCAAAGAACATGATAATAATTATGAAAAACAGTTATAAATGATGGGAGGGAGATAAAGAAATGTTACATTAAATTTAGATGCAAATGGATTGACTAGATTCGTTGATATTTTATCTGGAAGTGGTATTGATTCTTAAAGCGTAATTGATTTTCTTTACTTTATGTAGGATGATTATGCTGTTGAGGATGATGAGTATGAGGAGAAGTTAAAGAAAGAATCTATTGCTTTTTTCTTTTTAGCTACGTAAGTTTTATCGTTTTTGGAATCTGGTATATTTAAAGTTGCTTATTTGATACACTTTTTTGAGTCATATGTTGGGATCTGATCAAGTTAATGTAAAAATGTGGTAGGTGGTTAATGAATACCTGCTAATTGAATTGTTTATGATGATTGGTTTTGTAGGTATGGAGTGGTGAGCCGACAGATAATGCTGCTAGATTTTATAAATGGTTTACCGAGGGAGAAGAGAGAGGTGAATGGCTTGAAAATCTTCAATACGGAGTGTTTGGACTTGGTAACAGACAGTACGAGCATTTCAACAAGGTGATGCATAACATTATGTTGTGTTCTCTGATGAATTAAGTAATTGTAGCATTATGAATGTTCTGTTGAATGCTAATTGATGCTGATATCACTTTTTTTGCCTTGTTTTGCGTATGTAGATTGCAAAGGTGGTCGATGATAAACTTGTGGAGCAGGGTAGGTTAATTTCCTTACATATCCAGTTTCATTTAAATAAGAGTATTGCTTCGTTGAGTGGGTGGTCATTTGCATTTGCCAGCTTATGTTAGTAACTTAAGCACTTTATGTTCCATAAGGAGACACCGGGGACTTCAATTCAGTGAAACACCATAAAATATGTGCTTCGTTAGCTTGTTTACTTGGTTCTTGTACTCACTTACCTCAGGCCAACTCCCATCTCATAAATAGGCAGCTGGTCCATTGCTATCATGTTTAAGTTCGAAGTGTGACGATCAATGTTTTGAAGTTGGTACATTGCATTGTATTAGAAATTGATCATAACACTTCATTTAGCAGAGGGTGGTTATTTATGAATGTTACTACAGAATCTAGCAAGTTTATGTCATCTATATTCAAAAAGATATATTGTTTACCAGTGTTTAATATACGCTCGGCGTACCATCGCGGTCGAGGCCCCCTTTAAGCGATATTCGTTCCTTGGCGGCGATATATCGGTTTCACTCTTCATCGGCGGAGACCCTAAATTATAAAGGAATTTCTGCAAAATTATATAAAATATTTAATAAGATTTTTAATATTTTCTATATTTTTTAAACTATATATCTTATGTATTATGTTGTAAAATAAAACATTTATGTGTGGTTTTAATTCAGTTTTGTATACTTTATTAAATCACATCAAGAAATCAGAATACCGCACAAAAAAAAAAAAAACTCCAAAAATCGGCCGATTTTGACACGATTTTGACCAAAACCGATTTTTTACCGATAAGTGAAAAAACGTATCGGTTGACCACCGATAAGCGATATATCAGTGATATATCGGCCGCCAAGGCCGATATTTACAACACTGTTGTTTACTACATTAAGGATGGCATCATGTGTTATTGATGGATGATTGATTATCTGGTTCCTAGCTTAATCAGTGCAATGCATATAGAAATTGGCAGTTTTTCTATCATGTTGCTTTATGAATGCTTTTCCCTTTATCTAACGTTAGACTTTTCACTATCTACAGGTGCAAAGCACCTTGTTCCTGTTGGCTTGGGAGACGATGATCAGTGTATCGAAGATGACTTCACTGCATGGTATTAGAGAAATACACTTTTTCTTTTGAATGTTGAAAATCAACTAGTTTTCAATAAGTGGTTGTGCGAATGAGTTTAAAATATTTTCTTGAACTTTGCTTCTTTAGGAAAGAGTTGGTGTGGCCTGAGTTGGATCAATTACTTCATGATGAGGATGATACATCTGTTGCCACTCCATACACAGATGATGTTGCAGAATACTTTCAATCAGCGACATGAGGATCAATTACTTCGTGGTTGGGAATTTTTTCATAGCCTTATACTTTCAATCAGTGTTAATTTTATTGATAAGTAGACTGATATTGTCCATTTCTTGATAGTTGCAAGCCTGAGAAGTCTCCTTGAGGTCATGGAATCAGCTAAGCCTCCACTTGGTGTTTTCTTTGCATCTGTCGCCCCACGCTTGCAGCCGAGATACTATTCTATTTCTTCTTCCCCAAAGTAAGTACATTCAGTTGGTCTTGTGCTTTGCGAATTGATCTCAGTACCAAAACCTATAAATAAGTAGAAGTGAATACACATTATTATTTAGTTTAATCGAGTTTCTGGTATGTTTTGCGATGGTAGTCTTGATTGGTTGCCATTATCACAGTGGTCGCCGATAAGTAATTGATATTTAGCGGACACAGACCCATTCTAACCCTTTTCATGCACCCATTTGAAACCCCACGTGACGTGTTTTATTTGTTTTTGACCCAAAAGACCTGTTATTGTATTTTATGCTTACATGGTTCAACCCATGATGCTGAAATCTACCCAATAGAGGTTTTCTATGTTTGATGTTATACACAGATTTATTTAGTTTCAATATGCTTGCAAGACCTTTGAGCAGTTTTTGTACGTGCAATATTTACATGAAACAATTAAGCGACATGAGGATTGCGAAGATCAAGCATGACTATTTTCTTTTTTTTTTAGCTGAGTTATATTTAGTTGAATTGCGATAATCATTGTACTTGCATTTTATACTCGAGAAAGATGTCCGTTTCTTGTTTGTGGTTAGGCAAATACCTGGTCTCTATCAATATATGGTTGAAATAATAAATAGATTTTAATCTTAGTTTTTAGTTGTTAATTACTATTTAATTTCAAATAAATATAGCAGCAGCATAAGATGTATAAAGAGACATATGAAGAGTTGCTAACTAGTAGCCTATAGTGACACATGAATGTGTCAGAAAAGGTCTCAACCTATCCTGACACTATTAAGTGTCAGAAAACTGTGTCACTATATACTTTTACCACCTGAACTTTTAATGACACTTTTTATAAGTGAAGGTGAAAAAAAATGTTTTTTAGTGACACTTTTTTTGACATTTTCTGACACTTTTTGTGTGTCATTAAAAGACTTTTTTTCTTGTAGTGATGATCTTTTGAGTTTAAGGGGGGTGTTTGGGTAGTCTCATTTAAACGGCTTTTGAGCTTATTGTGTTATATCACGATACATTATAGCAATTTATTTGACGTAAATAAGTTGTTTTCACAAGCCATTTTTCACCTCATAAGCTTATATAATAGTAAGTGCAAGATATTCTAAATAAGTTAAGCCAAACACCCTATTAGAAGTGATTATATGTAAGTGCAAGTTATTCATCTTTTAGCTCCCAATTGTAAGCGCCTTTCAGTTGCCGTGGTACATCTTGATGTGTTGTCAAAATTGCATCTATGAGAACTTTATGACATTATAACGAGGCTTGAGTCGCATTCTAAACCTCCCATAAACAGCTGAAACCATAGTTATAGAAACGCATTTGGAGAACTCTATGTGGTCTGAGTGTTTGTGCATTAGCATTATATAAACAGCTGAAACCATAGTTATAGAAACGCTACCGGTTAGATTAAACAGAATTCAACTTAAAGATCCACCAATATTGGTCACTTTCTGTGCTAATTTATTAAGTTGTTAAAAACCAAAGAAAGTCAACTCTTACAGTTACTTTGTGATCAGAAGGAATTGAAGCCATGCGTCGGAAACTGAAATTAAAATACCAACCAAGCTCGGGTAAATTATGACTACAAAAATGATACTGTATTTTTTACAGTCTGTTTGTAACCTGAAATGGTTACAACAATTGGGATGGTCTAAAGTAATAAATTTGGTCCAAAGAAAGAAACTCTTTTTCTTCTGCATACTAGAAATTCAGCTTACTCAAACTCTTCAAAGAAAAAGGTGCTTCAAAATGATGCTAACTTTTGTGATTGTATAGTGTATATCTGGTGGTGCTTGGCATTGTGTTTAACCACTTTATTACTAGCTTATTGTAATATCATACGGAGTAAAACAATAGATTGCTTTGACTATTCAGAGTTCAAACAAATGATTTGCCACAAATAAGCACTTGTCTAAAAGAGCTTATTCTTATAAGTGATTTCCTCCAACTCAAGAACTTGAAATGCTGGATTATCGCGTCTCACAACTGCGACCTAGACACAAACATAAAAACAAAACTCACATTGATTAGAAATCAGAATGAGCTACTGAAAACTTCCAATAACCTTTTTAAGTTGAATTGGGGGTCACTGAATCAAGAATAGATTTGAGACTTGTCTGCAATTCCTGCAGATATACGAATAGTTTGACCTGATACCAACCTTCCCCACCGGTTCATTTTGCAACCAATAAGTAATTTACATACTTTCTTATATGTCCTCTTATGGGAGTATATGAAACCATAATTCATAGATACGTAGGTGAACAAAGGATCATGCTTGATTAAACTTAAAAGAGTAATAATAATACTACCATCTAGCCAATACTTCAACTCCATACTTAAAACGGAACTCAGTTGCTTTATTCTTAGCTTGTTGAACCAAAGTCCTCGCACCAGCTAAGATTTCCATGAAAATTAGTAACAATAGACTCAAAAAGATAACTACACGTAAGCACAAAAACAGTTTTATACCAATAAGAAAACAACAAATAACACTAAAATGAACGTCTAACTGTCTTTGTATCTAACAAGTTTGATAATGTAGAATAGACATGCCGTAGATTAAGGCACAAACTAGAATCACGACGTCAACTACGAAAATCTAGGGCTAAAATAGCCATCAAATGGTTCCAAGTATAGGTAT
>BQNB010086816.1:0-28085 GCA_026074375.1 Tanacetum coccineum
ATCTGGAAGTTCAATGCTTGTTTTTGGATCAACAGCATTAACTTCTATGCCAGCAACATTAATAGTTGAACTAACAGCATTAACATTGTTAGTGCTGTTAATATTATCATCCTTCTCTTGATCATTAGTTGAAACACCACCTTCTTTTCCTGGTTCTTCAGTAACCTTCTTTTCACTATCTCTTGAAGGTTTAAATCCAGCATCAGAAGAACTCTTTAAACTTTGAGATAATAGTGGATCAGCAGGCCATAATGGTAGTAGAATGTAATCTTTGCCAGGTATTGTCTTCATACTAGTTTTACCTGCATCATCACATGCTTTTGTACTTATATTACCATTAGATTGATTCCCTGCAACAACTGGCTTATAGTTCATAGATTTTGTTAGTGCATATATATTAAAAAGCCAATTAGGTCCACTTCCTGTAATATTAGTTATATTCTCACTAAATTGAACATGCAGGTTCTCTTCTACTATCCTAGTTCTACTGTTGAACACTCCAAATGCTTTACTATTGGTAGAGTATCCTACAAAGAATCCTTCATCAGCCTTTTCATCAAACTTACCTAGGTGATCTATGTTATTAAGGATTGTAATAGGACACCCAAATAGTCTTATGAAGCTTAAGGCAGGTTTTCTACCTAGAAAAAGTTCATAAGGGGTTTTGTTGTGAGGCTTGATAACTAATACCCTATTTTGGACATAACAAGCACAGTTTTAATTCTTTTACCCCAGAAAGTTGTAGGTAATTTTAAATCAGCTAGCATAGTCTTAGCAGCCTCTATTAGTGTTCTATTTTTCCTTTCTGCAACTCCATTTTGTTATTGAGTCTTAGCAACACTAAATTCCCTCTTAATACCCTTTATTTTACATAACTGATCATGATCCTATTCATCGAATTCAGTTCCCATTGTCATGTTAATACTTTCACCTTAAGGTATATTAGATTTTCTATGCTTGTTTTGAATGTTTTTAAGGAATTCAATAGTTTCATCTTAGTGGCTAAAAAGAAAACCCAACAAAACCTTCTAATGTCTTCTATGACAACTATGCAGTACATCTTTTTTATCAAACTCTTTACAAATGTTGGGCAAATAAGTACATGTGCAAAATTTGTAATGGTTGACTTGTTTGGATGGAATGACAGTTTTAGACTTACAATGAAGCTCGTGTTGTTTTCCCTTCTGAAAGCAACAACTGGTGTGATTAATTTCAAAAAGTTTTTTTTAAAGGTATAACCTCTTACAAGGTTTACTTTAATAGTTTTTTCATTGTTTTGCATAATTTTCTATGCCCCAAGCACTCTTAATTCCAAAGATTAGATTCATCTGATGTTGGCTTTTGCAACGAGATAAGTTAGGACCCCTTTGGGGAACTAACATTTCTTAAAATCAACATGTACATGTTATCATTTCTATGTAATCTTTAAGCAAAACATGACTTTCACAGGTTAACTTAAAGTCATGGAGACAAAAAACACTCACATGTCTGTATCTGTAAAAAAGAACACTATTCTTCTTGTCCACATATTTGTGAGTCACTAAAAAGAGTTAAATTTAGTTCCTTTACAAAATACACTATCTTTAAAATCCAATTTTCCTGTTCTTATTTTACATTTCCAGCATAATTTTCCCTCCTTTGGATATTTCCTCCAAAAGGCAACAAATCCTCTATAATTTCTTCAAATCTGTTAAAGATGGATTCTGTTTTTGTCATGTGCCTAGGGCATCCACTGTCAATCACTCCTTCTTATCTTTCAAATTAGCTGTGGATGCCCTGCAAATAATGGTAGGGAGAGTTAGTTTCTTTTGGGGAACCTAAGCCATTACTTACTTGGATCTGCCTTATGACATCAATATAGTCAATTTTTTAAAGGACATTGATGCCACATTGTTTCTAGAGGACCTGGTCTAAGACTTTGATGTTTTGGTACTCCAAACCCAACATGCTGAGGCACTTAATAGCATTTTCTCTTGTTTCCTTTAACAACATAAGAACTGCTTTTGGCTTAGTCGTCATTAAACTATTGCATTTGTCTTTAGCCAAAGGCATTAACAATATTATCATTAACAATATTAGCCCTCTTATTACTATTACTGTTATTAGTTGCTGTTATTTTGTTAAAAGGCCTTCTAGCAGTTGAATATGCATTATTAATAACATTTTTCATGGGTCCTGCATTATTTACTGCTGTTCTTGGTTGAACATTATTAATTGGACTAGCAGCATTAAGTGAAATTGGGCCAGACCTAGTTAAGACTGTTCTTGGAACCATGTTCCTTTTTGGATTGAGGTGAGTTAATTTAGAGAAATTCTGTTTGTTCACCCTTTGAACATTGGTCTAAACTGGTTTTTCAAACCTTTGATTATTATACTAGTTATTGTAATCTTTCCTTAAATGTTCAAAACTACCACACACATGACAAGCTTTGTTGAGCATTTCAAAATCATTCCCTAATGTTTGAGACATCTGCTGGTTCAAATTTCTCTTTTTTCCTCTAGGACTAGGTGTGTTGTGCCTATTTTTATCAACTGATGTGTTCCTAGGAGATTTTACTTGCTTAGTAGACTTAACAAAGTTTATCTTAGCAAAACTAGGTTTATTAAACATCTCAACAGTTTTAATCTTAGGCACATTTTCTTCCTCACTTTCAGACACCTAATCCTCAATAATTGGGGCTTCATCTTCTTTCCTAGCAGTCTTAGGTTCATTAGTATCAACAGTAGGCTTTTCAACTACAGATTCACTAGCAGACTCATTCATATCAACAAAATTATCTAGACTAGGATAAACTAAATCATGCTTAGGTGGTGTAAAATTCCTAGTATAGGGAGGTGGGACAACATTATACCCTAATCCTGTTTTACATTTATCCATTATCTGTCTGTCTAGAAGTTCATGTAGGCTTTTTGATGAATTTTCAAATTTTTGTCTGTAAGTTGAACCTCATTTTTTTCTTTTGTAGCCAAATCTAACTTCCTTTTAAGCTCTGTAATATCTAAATCTCTTAGATAGATTTCACGTTTTAAGATTTTAATATATTCCTCATACACAGATTCATTTTTCTTAAAGACTACCAGTCTAGCTTCTACAGATTCTAAACCAGTTTTATAAAAAACAACACTTATCCTAGTTGTTCTTAAGTCTTTAACTAATTGTTCATTTTGTTCTTTTAGACCTTTAACACTTTCTAAACAAGATGAACAATAATTTGAGTCATTAGATACCTCAGAGTTTGTAAAAGAACTTGAACTTGTTGAAGAATAAGCCATGAGAGAAAAATTGGTTAGACCTTCTTCTGCTTGGTCACTCCAATCATAGCCAAAGCCATCACACTAAGACACTAAGGCATTTAAAGTAGTTTCTTCAACTGGCACAGTCCTTCTTGTAGGCTTCCTATTCCTGCTGTCTTGATTCCTGGGTGCCCTGCACTCCCTTGCAAAGTGTCCTTTCTTTTGACATTTGAAACATTTTACCTTGGACTTGTTAAACCTAATTCTTTCTTTGTTGGTCATGTCCAACTTCCTTCCACTATTCTTAAGGAATCTTCTTGCTCTCATAGTCAGCATAGCAATGTTCCACCTCAAGTCCATTTCTTCTAGATCATCAGGATCAATTTGTTGAAGATCTTTATTATCAAGCTGTGGAATACTTGGTTGGCTAGAAAAGAAGGAATAAATCATTGCATTACTCAAATTTTTAGCAGATTTTGAGCTATCAGTAGCACCCTGAGTGCTAGCAGTATTAACACCCTAAGTAGTATTAACTGCTCCAGATGCATTCTTAGTGCTGCTAGAGGACATAAAGGCTACATTGTGTGAATTTGTGGTTGAGCTAGATGTCCCCTTGACCTCTGATTCATAAGCCTTCAGGTTGTTAAAGAGGTCATTCAAACTTAATGTCTCAATCTCTGGTTTGTTCCTCTAAACTATAGTATGCATAGCCCATTCTTGTGACAAACTTCTTAAGAACTTCTGGTTGATGTCTTCTTAAGAGATAACTTCACCATGCATCTCCAGTTGACTAATTAGATTTTGAAGCCTTTCATAGGTTTGTTCAATCACCTCTGTGCTGGATGCAGCAAAGTTTTCATACTGCTGCTTTAGAAGATTTTTTTGAGTTTTCTTTGTAGCAGTATTACCTCCAAATATGCTCTTAATAGCCCGCATCAGTGTCTTAGCATCCTTGTATGAGTTGAACTTTAATTGATGCTCATTTGGTAAGACCATCAACAAAGTGCTTCTTGCCTTTAATTATGCCCTTCTTTGTACCTTCTCTTTAACACTTATAGGATGGATAACGGTCTCCTTACCATCAACAAGTTTTGTTACTATGGGTGCATTACCATTTTATATGATCTCCAATAGAGTGTAATCAATGAACTGTAGGTATTGCTCTATCCTCATCTTCTAGAGATCATACTTACCAGGTTGGAGTATGGGTATCTTGATGGTTTGAGTAGATTGAGACTCCATCGCTTCTTGAAAAATAGATCTTGTGTATAGTAAAGTTTCTTCTTATTCAAAGCTTCTCACAAGCTCTGATACCACTTGTTGATCCCAATAAAATAGATCTAGCTTAGCTTGTATAAGCTTAAGTTGTATTGAATAAATCCAAATCAACTATGATAGAAACTTTGATTATGAATATCAAAGACTATGCAGAATCTAGTCAATGATACTAAGAAGAATTTCAATGAAATAGTAATAACAAACAGCTTACTAAACTTCCAGCCTCAATATAAAACGGACACTCTTAATAGTGTTAGGGTTTATAAAACCTTGAAGCTACGAATTACACGTTTCTAGATATGATTTGATATGATTTTTGATACATTAAATTCTATACCCTAGGACCTCCTTTTATACACCAAGGAGTCCTAACAGGCCTACAATATTTTCCTAAGTTATCATGATCTTCTAAACAAATAACTTATACGTATCTTTTACAAAAATATCTCATACTTATCCCATAAGTAATATTGATAAACAATCTTCATCTTTATCCTTTGTCTTGTCTTTATCCTTCTGACAGTAGAAATTCTTCTAGCAGTTGTAATCTTTCAGCAGTTGTAACCAGCAGCATTAACTTTTATACCAGCAGCACTAACTGTGTACAAGCAGTAGTAACTACTTAGAATATTTTCTTCATTCTTCATCAGCAGTACTAAGTTACACTAGCAGTACTAACTTTATGCTAACAATTTTAACTTTACTCAAGCCGTACTAACATATACTAGCAGTACTAAGTTACACTAATAGTAGTAACTTTTATACTAGTAGTATTAACTACTTAGTAGTATTTCTTCTAAGTCTCTGAGCAGTCTTAACTTCCATTAGCAGTAGTAATATATACTAGCAGTAGTAACTAGCAGTACTAACTACTTAGCATATTTTTCACTAATATCACTAACAACACTAAGTAATGCTTAGCGGCAGTAACTCTAACCTTAGCAGCAGTAACTTCTAAACAGCTTCAAAAAGTCTTTTAATCCCAACAAGTAAAGCCTACATCATCCTTAACAAACATACTAGGAAAGTCAAAGAATCACTCAACGTGACATTCGATGAAACTCCTCCCTCCAATCCTAAAAACATCTACCGAGAGTGCGAGCGTAATCTCTGACTTAAAATAAAAAAAGTCGAGCTGAGAATTACATAGAGGTGAAGCTACACAAACTTATCATACTCTACTCAATGACGATCAAGTGCGATGTGCGCGCACTATCTGCGCGCGAGAGTGCGCGCGCGCGCGCGAGAGAGCAAATATTACATATCAATCTAGGATCCATCCCATTGAAACTTGTTATAGGAAACCTTAACCAAAGAACCCTTAGATCACAAGCCCAAAACCAAAGTAACTTCTTTTGTTTTATATCAACTATAGAACCAAAGAATGTGAATAAAGCCCGTTAAGAGGGTGATCAGTTGGATAGTCCGCATGCAAGAAGAATTAAACAAAACATTGCAACGACGTTTGAGAGTTTGTTCCACAACATAAGAATATGACAAGCATAGGAACTAAAGGGTGGTTTTAAAAATAAGTTAGAACGAGATGGGATTTTGTATCTAAAAAAAGGCGAGTTTAGTTTGCTCAAGGCTATAATCAACAAGAGGGCATCGATTATGATGAAACTTATGACCCAGTTGCTAGACTTGAGTCAATTAGGATACTATTAGCTTATGCTAGTGCTTTAGATTTTAAACTATTCCAAATGGATGTAGAAAGTGCATTCCTAAACGGTTTGATTAATGAGGAGGTATACGTGGCACACCTCGTGATTCAGTGAATATCCAAAACTAGATCATGTTTATAAATTTAAAGAAAGCTTTATAGTCTTAAGACAAACACCTAAAGCTTGGGTATGATAGATTAAAAGCTATTCTTATTAGAACATGAATATAAAAATGGGAATGGTAGATAATTACACTTTTACTAACGACGAACAGTTTCAAACCTCATCATCGTTTAATTATATGTCGACGACATTATATTCGGTTCGACTTGTCAAGACATGTGTGATAAATTTTCCAAAATCATGCATGACAAGTTCGAGATGAACATAATGGGTAAACTTAACTTCTTCCTTGGACTACAAATAAAACAATGGAAGATGGTATTTTCTTTAATCAATCTAAATACATTAAAGAAATGCTTAAGAAATTTAGCTTAGAAGAATACAAACCAATGAAAACCCCCCATGTCTTCTGATACCAAACTCATGAAAGACGAAGAGTGTGAGTCTGTAGACAGTACCAAGTATCGAGGCATGATAGGTAGTTTATTATACCTAATGGCAAGTAGGCCCGATATCATGTTTAGTTTCTGCCTTTGTGCTCGCTTTCAAAAGACTCCCAAAACCTCTCACCTTAAAGCGGTTAAGCATATCTTTTGATTCATTAAAGGCACTATGCACTTAGGATTATGGTATCCAAAGGGGACCAGCATAGAAACAGTAGTATATGCCGACTTTGATCATGTAGACCAAAAGAGCACTAGCGGTATTTGTACATTCATGAGATGTTGTTTGACATCTTGGTTCTCGAAGAAACAAACCGCTCTTGGTATATCCACTACCAAAGCCGAATACGTAAGCGCCAGAAAGGCATGTCAACAAGCACTATGGATGAAACAAGTTCTTATCTACTACGACGTTTGACTCGATGACGTCTTGATCATGTGCGACAATAAAGGCGCGATTGACCTTAGCGAAAACCTAATGCAACATTCTCGAACCAAACACATTAAAATTTGAGACATTACTTTTTTTGTGATAATGTCCAGAAAGGATATATCTCAATTAAAAAAGTGCCATCCGTCGACAACATCTCTGACATTCTTACGTAACCCCTTAAACGTGAATCGTTTAAGTATCTACGTCTTGGTTTACGAATGATGGAACACATTCCATAAATCGTATTAGTCTGATTCTCTTTCTTATGTCTCAGTTCTAGTCCGTGCTCCATTCCGTGTCGTGACAACTTAAAATACTTCATCCAAAGTACTTTGAGCATTATTTTTAATTCGCAAAATGCAAATTAAAAAGTCACTCCTCTTTGTAAATTTTTGTCAAAACTAAGTCCAAAATCCCTCTCCGAGGGCGGCCCCCATATCTCAGGCGGCCCCAAAGAATATTTAGGAGCCCCCCTTATCGATATGGGACTGCCACCAGCAGACATCATATTTCCACACTTAGTCAAAAAAAATTAAAACACAAAAACAAACACACCCTTTCTCTACTGCAGCGACGAAAACAAACAAAACAACCAAAAAACTCAAAATCAACCTTTAAAACTTAAATTGAAGATCTAATCAACACCTATAATCATCCACAACATCACAAAGATCACCAATTATAAGTTATTTCATCTATTTTCTTTCAATTTGAGTCTAGGGTTCATGATGAACACAAAAATTAAAATTGGGGATTTTCATTTTTCTTTCAATTTTGTACAATTAGGACTACTAGATTACAATGTATAACTAATATGCTTCCCGTAGACATAGGATTTGCATACATTAATGAGTTTGTCAAAAAATTGATTTTGAACCAAAACCGCAATTTTATTTTCAAATCGCTCACGTTAGGAACATAATAAAATTGTTGTTATGCATTGTTAATACAATTCAAAAACGTTTTTCAACACATGCATAATGATCTCATGAACAAAGGTCGAGATACATAATTCATATGTATTTTTTGTTGGGAATTTTGAGTTACTACTTCCAATACTACTTTACTACAACTGGTTCAAGATTGATACTGCTGCTAAAGACTGAAGAAATAGAGTAGGTAGTTAGTACTGCTAGTTGTAATAGTTAGTACTGTTAGTTATAGTTAGTACTGCCAATACAAAATGTTAGTTTATTAGTACTGTTAGTATAAGAAGTTAGTACTGGTTATGTGATATGCATGAGATATATTAGGAATAGATATGCATGATTACTTAACGCGTTTTGTAATCCCATTAGGGATTTCCTTAGTGTATAAAAGGAACCCTACGGCATAGTTAGAAATATCAATTTTCATAGAAAACACATATCTAATAGTTAGTTATTCTGTAACCTTGGTAGAATATTTGTAATCAATATATTCAAGTTTAGTATTCATTGTTCTTCTTAGTATTGCAAGTTAGATTCCGCATAACTTATAGTCTTTACTATCATAGTTTCTCTTATAGTTAGTTTGGATTTATCCAGGTTAACTAAGCTTTAACAAGCTAAGAAGATCTGTTTATTTAGGACTTCACAAGTGGTATCAGAGCTTGTGGAGAAACTCTAAATAAGAAGAACTTTATCAGATCTAGATCTCTTCCTAAAATACACAATGTCTGGTGAAGAACCTACAACATAAATAGCACCAGTAGAATCTCCTCAAATGGTGTCTATTGTAAAACTTCCTATCCTTAAGAAGGGTGAATATACCCTTTAGAGCATGAGGATGGAGCAATATCTCACTAACATAGATTATAGTTTGTGGAAAGTGATCTTGAATGGTGATGGTCCTATACAAGTAACAACTAATGAAAAAGGTGTTAAAACTGAAGTACCTCTAAAGACTGCTCAAGCACTATTAGCAAGGCAAAGAGAAAGAAACGCTAAAAGCATTATGCTTTTGGCTATTCCTGATGAATATTAGCTAAGGTTTCATGCAATAAAGGATGCAAAGACTCTATGGGCTGCTATCAAAAGTAGTTTTGGTGGTAATGTTGAATCTAAGAAGATGCAGAAGAATGTCTTGAAGCAACAATTTGAAAACATTTCTGTATCTGACACAGAAGGCCTAGATAAAGCATATGACAGGTTTCAAAAACTTATCAGCCTACTAGAAGTTCATGGTGTAGCTGTTTCTAATGAAGATGCAAATCAAATTTTTTTAAGAGCTCTACCTTCATCATGGAACAATGTAGCCTTGATTATGAGGAACAAAGATGGTATAGATGATTTAGATATTGATGATCTATATAATAACCTAAAAGTGTTTAAAGCTGATATCAAAGGTTCCTCTAGATCATCTTCAAACTCTCATAATGTGGCCTTTCTCTCTACAGAAGACACTAGCAGCAATCATGAAGTTAATACTGCTAATGGTGTTTCTACTTCATCAGACTATAATTCTCAGGGACAAGCCTCTTCATCATCATATACTGATGATCTAATGTTCTCATTCTTTGCTAATTAGTCAAATAGTCCACAACTAGATGATGAAGACCTAAAGCAGATTGATCATGGTGATTTGGAAAAAATGGACCTTAAATGGCAGGTGGCCATGCTTTCTATGAGAGTTAAGCGATTTTATAAGAAGACTAGAAGAAAGTTAATCTTCAATGGCAAAGAATCTGTAGGTTTTGATAAAACTAAGGTTAAATTCTTTAATTGTCATAGAAGGGGCCATTTTGCAAGGGAATGTAGAGCACCAAGAAATCAAGGGAACATGAATGGAGATGCAGGGTATAGGAGCAGGGACAACACCAGAAGGACTATACCAGTGGAGACCTCTGATGCATTGGTTGTTCAGGATAATGCTTTGATTGTCCAAGATGGACTAGGATGTGACTGGAGTTATATAGCTCAAGATGGACCAACTGAGTTTGCTCTCATGGCCTACACTGCAAACTCCTCAGGGTCTGACACAGAGGTATAATCTTGTTCTAAAAAATGTGTAAAAACATATGAAAAACTTTAAAAATAGTTTGATGAATAGAGAAAAACCCTTAGTAAGGCTAATATAGAAATTATAGCTTATCAATTAGGCCTAGAATCAGTAGAGGCTCAATTAGTTGTTCATCAAAAAAATGAAGATGTCTATAAAGAAAAGATTGCAGTCTTAGAATTTGAAGTAAAAGACAAAAGTAATGCTATCACTAGACTTAAAAATCAGTTAGATAAAACCTGAAGAGAAAACGATGATTTAAAAGCTAAACTAGAACAGTTTGAAACCTCTTCCAAAAACGTAAATAAACTGATTAATAGTCAATTGAGTGCTAAAGATAAAACTGGTCTATGTTAGCCTTAAAATATGGTGACAAACACGGAATTACTTTAGTTTATTTATAGCGTATCACATAGGGACTAATAATGACTAGTTACGATAGTTATGTGGCACTAGGACTATAAATATCCCCCCTCTATACTTCCATGGAGAGGTGAAGTTCACATTTGTAAAAGAGTGTGTGTGTGTGTGTGTGTTCTCTCTGTAACATACACACTCTTCCCATCTCTTTAACCTTTCAACTCTAATAAAATGGCTATTCATTTATTTCACTTTATCCGACCTCCGGATCATCTTATTTAGCTAGTGTTTCTTATTATAACAATTGGTATCAAGAGCTAACCGGGGGTGTATTCTATTCATGTGTGTTGTGTTTGTGTTTTTGTTGTGGTTTGTTTGAGCTTATTGGTTCGACTTAAAGAGCTTATTTTATTTTTTCTACATTTGGCTTATAAACCGAATGCAAAACCTTTCTACAATACATTTGTGGGCTACTTCATTATTGGGCTCTTACCAATTATATTTCATTTGAAATCACTCGTCGTTTATGATAGTTGATATTTGTTTATCACTGTTTTTGTTTTTGTTTTCGTGGCCCACTTGCTCATCAAAGCTGTCTTATAACAACAGTTTGTAGTTTTTTTTAGCTAAAAAGTGGTCAAAAGGGTTTAAAATGTATTCAACACAAAAGCCATACATTTTTTAACAAGCTGATTCACGTAGGCTTCTTTATAGCTTATTAGTTTTTAAGCTTATTAGTGCTACTCATGGATTATTCTTGTGGTAATTGTGTCTATTTTTCTAAGCTTATTGTGGTAGAAAATAGCTTATTTGAGCTTTTTTAGTTGTTTTTTTTGTCTTTGTGGTCCAACGGTTGAACATACGGTTTTGCGGTTTGAACAAGACAAGGAAAAGGATGATAGTAACAACCGAACGAGTTCAACAACCGATGTAATTCACTCTTGTGTGAACCGAACTAATGCACTGATCTAGTCACTTGCTTTGAAGACCGATCTAGTGACTCTCCTTTGAAGACCCAATCTAGTTCATGTCATCAAGAACCGATCTAGTTCAAAGCTTTAATACCCGATATAGTTATTTTTAAGGAGGACCCAATCTAGTTGGTTTTCAAGTACGAACCGATCTAGCAACTTTTCAAGACGAACCGATCTAGTCATTTTCTATAAGGACCCGATCTAGTCAATTTTATTAAGGAACCGAACTAGTCTTCAGTGAGAACCGAACTAATTCAAACAAGAATGTTTTAAATCATTTTTGGTTTTTCGGTTTCGAGTAACGGTTCACTACGGGACGTATAACTTATATCATTATGATCGTGATATCTTTTCGATCAACGTGGTATATTCATAATTCACCGGCGATAACCGTATGATTCTGCAAGCTCAAATTTATAAACGGATATATTTATACAAATTTCAAATCGTAGACGATGGAATGTTTTGGTGGGAATTTTTCATTAATTACCAAATTTTGGCATTTGTCACATGCAGTCCTTGGAAGGTTACTACAATTACACCATTAGTCCTTTGGTTGCTTATTAACCTTTTAGTTGATCCTAGTTTGCACCGTTAGTCCCTATTTGAGTTTTAATCAACCGTTTCTCATTTAAAGTTCAATGATTGTGCATCGTTCATCGTTTTAGCTCATAAATCGTTAACAAAAGTTTACATACTTCAACTTCAACAATGATTTCACAAACAACAATTTTTTATTCATGGTTTTTTCTTGATTTAGTAAAATCCCATAAAAGTTGATTCTTTTTACGGTTTAAGTCATAGAATTGTCAAATCCCGTGAACGTTAATTGATTTCAACAACACAATAAACACGATACATAACACTAAAAATGATCCGAATAAGATTCATTACATCGTCAAAACGGCTAAAGATTCAGATTAAGATGACAAGTGATTACGAAGTTGATTTGGTATCCCTTATTTGAGATTGAAGTGGGTTTCATGAAGGCATCTACTTATTTCATCATCGAGACTTCCTTCTACTTTCTACCCTTTTTCTTTAAACCCAATCTATCAATTGATGACTTACTTGAACGTACAACGGTTATGATTGAGACTTACATTATCTAGTTACCAGCAGTCAGGGGTGGTTGGTTGCAGACCTGGTTAACTATCACTTAAAGGAGTTACATTGTAGTACTTAGTGTCACACACAAAAGACGATGTGGATAATTTCAAGAGGTGTTGTACTTCTTATACTTTTCTGGTTGGGTATAGAGTACTTATAGATTTAATCTTGCACTATTCTTTAATCAACAACAGTGCAAGCTTAAGTAACAAATTTAGTGGATTTCACTTCATTTTCAAGTTTGGTATATCGGGTTTACTTCAGTAAGTGGTCACAAAAATAGCCAAAAGAATTTGAGGTTGGTAAGTTAGCCAGAGAGTTTAAAGGTTGAGATGTAATAAGCAATTCTCACGGTATATTATTATCCCATTCCAAGACAATGGTACTTCACAGTCTAAGCAAAATTCTCAAAGTTCTTCAATGACATTAATATACAAGACCTTGATTATACCAAGTTTTCTTGATTCTTGCTTCATCTCCTCTATGGTTTTTAAAGACAAAAGGGTAATGGTTTGTTTGGATTTCAAGATTTGTGCTTAAGACAAGAACTTCTCGAGTATATGTGTGTATACGAGAATGATGCTTCAAAGAGTTCGAAACCATCATGGGGGAAAATGTGTACATCCAGGACTTAGTTAACTTTGATGTTACCATGTCAACTTTTAGGGGGAAATAGTGTATACTACTTTACTTAGTATGGTTTATGAAGTATACCGCATATGTGAGAAGAATTGTTGCTGATTTCTCGCATGCAACCCGAACGAATTTTCACCAAGCCCTAATGACAAAAAGCAGGAGTATTTGGTGTGGTTTGACTTCTACAAATTTCCGTTGTGCACGTCAATAACAAGTAGAAGATTATTCAAGCTACAACAAAGTTAGCTTATCAATTAGGCCTAGAATCAATAGAAGCTCAATTAGTTGTTCATCAGAAAAATGAAGCTGTCTATGAAGAAAAGGTTTTGCAGTCTTAGAATTTGAGAGAAAACAAAAGTAAATGCTATCACAAGACTTAGAAAATCAGTTAGATGAAACTTTAAGAGAAAAAGATGATTTAAAAGCTAAACTAGAACAGTTTGAGAAACATCTCTAAAAACATAAGTAAACTGATTATATCTAAGTTCTAAAGATAAAACTGGTCTAGGATATGGAGATCAATTGAATGAAAATGATTCAAGTGGTAGTGAATTATTTAATAGTGTCTTTGATAGTCGTCCAAGTGATGGAGATAACAATCATACAAATGATAGGTTGAAAAAGGATAATGGATATCATGTTGTTCCTCCTCCTTTAATTGGGAACTACATGCCTCCACTAGCTGACCTATCTTTTGCAGGATTGGATGATTATGTTTATATGCCTACAACAAACAAGACTAGTGCTAGTGTGTCTCAAGTTGAAACAAGTACCTCTCAAACTAGCAATATTAGTTTAGAAATGCCTAGATTTGAATTTGTTAGGCCTAGTGGAGTTATCATTGAAGATTGGGTTAGTGATGATGATGAGGATATTTTTCAATCTAATGATTTGCAAGCAACAGACAAACCTAGTCTTAAAAGGATTGAGTTTACTAATGCTAGGAATGAATCTGTTAAACCAAAACAAGCTAAAAAACCTAGGATAACCACTCAAAATCCTAAGGTAGATAGAAGAGATTGGAATGGACAAATGACTCAAAAACTAGGATTAGGATTTGGGTTTACAAAGAAAGCCTATTTTGTTTGTGGCAGTTACAACCATCTAATAAAAGACTATGATTTTCATGAAAAGAGAATGGCTAAAAAGTCTGTTTTGAAAAATATGGGAAAGAATTCTGGTCAAAGGGAAATTAGGCCAGTTTGGAACAACACTCAGAGAATAAATCATCAAAATAAATTTGTTCCATCTGCAGTCTTGACAAGGTTTGGAAGAGTACCAGTTAGTGCTGCCAAGCAAAGCTCTCTAAGAGCAACAACATCAACTAGTACATTCAGACCAGTTAATACTGCTACCCATACAAATAGAGTGAATGTTTCAAAATTAAGAACAAATGCTTTTCATAAGTCTCATTCACCTATTAGAAGGCCTTTTTATAAATCAACATCACCAAATACCAGGATTTCAAATGAAAGAGTTAATACTGTCAAAGCAAATGGTGTTAATACTGTTGTGCAAACAACAGTTAGTGCTATTAAGGGAACTGGGGTCACTGCTGTTAAGGCCTCAGCAGGTTGTGTTTGGAGACCTAAAATGACTGATTTAAACAATGTCTCCAAAGACAATAGTGGATCATGGGTCTCAAAAAGAGTAAATTATATAGATCCACAAGGCAGACTCAAGTCAGTAGTGGCTTGGGTCCCCAAGAGACACTGACTCTCTTACTTTTGTGCAGGGAAATCCACAACAAGCTTTGAAGAACAAAGGAATATTTGACAGTGGATGTTCCAGGCACATGACAGGGAACAAAGACTTCCTTACTGACTATCAAGACATTGATGGAGGTTTTGTTGCTTTTGGTGGAAGTGCTAGAGGTGGTAAGATAACAGGAAAAGGAAAGATAAGAACAGATAAGTTAGACTTTGAAGATGTGTTTTTTGTCAAAGAACTAAAGTTTAATCTTTTCTCTGTCTCACAAATGTGTGACAAGAAAAACAGTGTTCTTTTCACTGAAACTGAATGTCTTGTTTTGTCTCCTGATTTTAAGCTACTTGATGAAAGCCAAGTACTGCTTAGAGTTCCCAGGCAAAGCAATATGTACAGCTTTGATTTAAAGAATGTTGTTCCTTCTGGAGATTTAACTTGTTTGTTTGCAAAATCCACAATTGATGAGTCTAAACTATGGCATAGGAGGCTGAGTAATGTGAATTTTAAAACAATGAATAAACTTGTGAAGGGAAACCTTGTAAGAGGTCTTCCTTCAAAGATTTTTGACAATGACCATACTTGTGTTGCTTGTCAAAAGGGAAAGCAACACAAGGCTTCTTGTAAGGCTAAACTTATGAGCTCTATCAGCCAACCCTTACAGATGTTGCATATGGACTTGTTTGGTCCAACATCTGTTAGGAGTATCAATTATAAGACATATTGCCTTGTAGTGACTGATGACTTTAGTAGGTTTAGCTGGGTTTTCTTCTTAGCCTCTAAGGATGAGACTAGTGGGAATCTTAAGAGATTTATAATAGAAATAGAAAACTAATTAAACCTTAAGGTTAAAGTAATCAGGTGTGATAATGGGAAAGAATTCAAAAACAAGGAAATGAATGAATTTTGTGGATTAAAAGGGATAAAAAGGGAATTTAGTATTGCTAAAACTCCACAATAATATGGAGTTGCGAAGAGACAAAACAGGACTCTAATTGAGGCAGCTAGGACTATGCTAGCAGACTCACTTCTACCTACTGTATTTTGGACTGAAGCAGTTAATACTGCTTGTTATGTTCTGAATAGGGTTTTAGTGACCAAGCCTCATAACAAGACACCCTATGAACTTATAATTGGCAGACCACCAAGCATAAGTTTCATGAGACCTTTTGGATGTCCTGTTACTATCCTAAATACCCTAGACCCTTTAGGCTAATTTGATGAGAAGGCTGAAGAAGGTTTTTTAGTAGGGTACTTTGTAAATAGCAAAGCTTTTAGGGTATTTAATTCTCAAACTAGAAAAGTTAAAGAGAATCTGCATGTAAACTTTCTTGAAAATAAACCAAATGTTGCATGACAAGGACCTAACTGGCTTTTTGATATTGATTATTTAACAAATTCTATAAACTATCAACCAGTTACTGCAGGGAATCAAACTAACAAAAATGCAGGTCCACAAGGAGCTAATTGTGATACAGGTTTGAAGAAAAGTGTTGATGCTAGACAATATAAAGAAAAGAATGTGTCTATTCAACAATATATTGTGTTCCCATTATGGTCTTCTATTTATTCAAGCTACAAGAGCTCAGATGAAACTTATAAAAATGATACAGCTGATGATGTTGCTGGTGAAACTCATGTACAAAAACCAGCAAGTGAGAATGAACAAGACTTGAAGAATGTTTTTAATAAGATGATGGATCAAGAGAAGGAGGCTACAGAGCAATCAGATGTTGTTAGAAAAGAGTTTGAAACGCAGTGCAATGAGGAGCTTCTTCAAGGGAAGGCTACTAAAGCCAGCAACACTAATAGTTTTAATACTGTTAGCACACCAGTTAATGCTGCTAGTGCACCAAGAACTTCTAATGATGTTGGACCATCATTTGTTACTCCTGGTGAATCCTTTCCTCTTAATGTCAATGATTTTCTAGATGATCCTCTCATGCTTGATTTGGAGGATACTGCTAAAGTTCAAAATACTGGCATTTTTGGTAGTGCTTTTGATGATGAAGATTTGGACACTTACAATTCTCCTTTTGTTGATCAAGTTATGGGTGCAGAGGCTGATTTCAACAACATAGAACCTTTAACTGCTGTCAGTCCTATTCCTACAACTAGTGTACACTCTATTCATCCTAAAGATCAAATAATTAGAGATCCAAAGTCAGCAGTACAAACAAGGGGCATGTCAAAGAAGAGTGCTGGAGAACATGCTATGATTAGCTACATCCAAAAACAGAAGAGGACAAATCATAAAGATTTCCAAAACACCTTATTTGCCTGTTTCCTCTCTCAGCAGGAACCTACAAAAATAGCTCAAGCCCTTGATGATGAAAGTTGGGTTGAAGCAATGCAAGAAGAGTTGCTTCAGTTCAAGATTCAGAAGGTTTGGACCTTAGTTGACCTTCCTTATGGCAAAAAGGCTATTGGTACAAAGTGGGTATATAGAAATAAGAAGGATGAAAGGGGTATAGTAGTCAGAAATAAAGCCAGGCTGGTAGCACAAGGATACAAACAAGAAGAAGGCATTGGACTATGATGAGGTTTTGCTCTGTTACCAGGATTGAAGCATTCGGTTATTTTTTGCTATGCATTCATTCATGAATTTTCTTGTGTACAGCATGGATGTTAAAAGTGCCTTTCTCTATGGTACTATTGATGAGGAGGTATATGTTAGCCAACCTCTAGGTTTTATGGATCCAGAATTTCTAGAAAAAGTTTACAAAGTGGAGAAGCCTTATATGGTCTACACCAAGCTCCTAGAGCTTGGTATGAGACTCTCCCTTTTTTCTTCTTCTTTACCTATCTACTGGGACAATGGATTCTACAAAGGTCAATGACAAGACTCTTGGTTATAAAGAGTCAAGGATGATATTCTACTAGTACAAGTATTTGTAGATGACGTCATCTTTGGTTCCACTAAAAAGTCTTTGTGTACAGATTTTGAGAAAATAATGCACAAAAGGTTCCTGATGAGTTCAATAGGAGAGCTCACTTTCTTCTTGGGTTTACAAGTCAAGCAGTTAGAGGATGGGATCTTCATTAGTCAGGACAAGTATGTTGGTGAAATCTTGAAGAAATTTGGTTTTTCTAGTATAAGGACAGCCAGTACTCCTATGGAAACCAACAAGGCTTTGACAAAAGATGAAGATGGTGAGGATGTTGATGTCCATTTATACAGGTCAATGATTGGGTTATTGATGTACCTTACATCCTCTAGACCAGATATTATGTTCTTAGTTTGTGCATGCTCAAGATTTCAAGTTCAACCAAAAGTCTCCCACTTGAATGCAGTAAAAAGGATCTTTAGATACCTAAAGGGTTGACCCAATTTAGGCCTTTGGTATCCTAAGGACTCTCCTTTTATATTGGAAGCCTTTTCAGACAGTGACTATGCAGGTGCCAGTTTGGACAGGAAATCCACAACAGGAGGTTGTCAATTTTTTTGTTCAAGGTTAATCTCTTGGCAATGTAAAAAGCAGACTGTGGTGGCTAATTCAACTACTGAAGCTGAATATATTGCTGCTTCTCACTGCTGTGGTCAAGTGCTTTGGATCCAAAATCAGATGTTGGATTATGGATACAATTTTAGGCAGACAAAGATTCATATTGACAATGAGAGTGCTATTTGTGTTGTCAAGAATCCTTTCTACCATTCTAAAACAAAGCATATAGAGATTCGGCATCATTTCATTCGAGACTCCTATGAGAAGAGATTGATAGATATGGACAAGATACACACTGATAATAATGTAGCTGATTTGCTCACTAAAGCTTTTGATGTGAGTAGATTTAATTTTCTAGTGGCAAGCATTTGTATGCTTAATCTGTAGCTGCATGATCTCAGGGGAGGTTAATGGTGTTTAAGTGCAGTGGAGTATACACAAGTACTATTTGGATTGAAGTTGGAATAGATTACAAGTGGTATGTTGTTTTGGTTGATAGTTCTTAACTTTTATTCACGTGTTATGTATAGATATGGATCCTCATGAATCCTCACATGTCTATCTAGTTATTTCTAGTGTGCTTGTGATGAATAGAGGCATGTTATTGCATAGTTATTAGAGAACAAGTTAATACTGTTAGACTAATATTAATCCTGTTAGACTAATATTAATAATGTTAGACTAATATTAATATTGTTAGACTAATATTAATACTGTCAGGCTAATATTAATACTGCTTGTTACCGTTAATATTGTTGGTGCATAACCAAGCACCTGAGGGTGAAGGTTCAGCAACAACCCCTGAACCCCAACCCACACCCTCTACCTCACAACCAAATTTTTATGAACCTCAAACTAAAGCTCACATTGAGCAACTACTCACATCACCAACTAGATATCAAAGTAAAAAAAGACTCAAACACGTAGGAGAACCAAAAAAGACACTCAGTTACCTCAGACTAGTGTACCTCAAGACCTTGGTGTAGATGAGGCTGTCCATAAGGAGTGGGTGACAGTGTGGAAAGGGCTATCACTATTGCTGCTAGCTTAGATGCAGTACAGGACAGTGATAACATAATTAGGACCCAGACCACGGCAATGTCTAATGTTAACATTCCTCAGGGTATGGATACAGGTGGCAGTCCCAGGCACCAAGATACCATAGGGGTACTCCTGCTCAGACTAGGTCTGAGAGAGTGCTTGAAAAGCCCAATGAACCATCTCTC
Organism: Tanacetum coccineum; assembly: GCA_026074375.1. Lineage (NCBI taxonomy): Eukaryota > Viridiplantae > Streptophyta > Magnoliopsida > Asterales > Asteraceae > Tanacetum > Tanacetum coccineum. Next base: position 19,611 of record BQNB010086816.1, read on the forward strand.
TCAGAAGGTAACACATCTGGAAGTAGGGAGGGCAGGATGGAACATCAATTTGAATTGATGGCTAATGTACTAATCACACCCCATGATTCACCTCTCCCAGGAGGTTACACACCTGGAAGTGATGAGGGTAGACTGAAACTACAGGAATTGATGACTATGTATACAAAATTGTCAAAACAGGTGCTTGACTTGGAGAAAGAGAAGGATGTTCCAGCTGTGGAGATCCTCAGACTAAAGAAAAGAGTTAAGAGATTAGAAAGACAAAGGAAGTCAAGCACCTCGCAACCAAGAAGGAGGAAATACAGATATGTTGTATATTTCTTTATAAATGGAAGAAAATAAAAAGTAGTTGTACTTTTGCATTTAAAAGTTCATTGTGATTATGTTGATAGCTACGGCTATATCGTTTACTTAAAGATTTATCGTATGTTAAGTTAAATATCGTTGGCGAAAGCGTAAGTAGATGTTGGAATTGTGTAAGCGTAAGTTGAATGTCGAAGAGGTTCTGTTTTAAGGACGGGACTTGTGCGTTATTTGAGGTTTTGTCGAAAATATTACGGTGATAATTGCGAGTCAATAAAAGATGTCTTTGTATAATAGATAGGTTTCACGAGTCGAGGTTGATAAAAATGGAAAGTCTATATTTTTAGAAAGGGTCATGCCGAAATTTCATATTTAATAATCGGTCGAAAATTATTTTTTAACGAACTTTGGTTAAAACGTAGAAAAACGTAAGTGTCGAGTTTAGGTTAACATTTTTGGTTATCGAGTCAACGTTGATGTGTCGGGACACTATGAGACGAAATACACTAAGAGACGAAATACACTAAAAGACGAAATACACTAAGAGACTAAATACACTAAAAGACGAAATACCTATCGAGACGAAATACACTAAAAGATGAAATACACTAAAAGACGAAATACACTAAAAGACAAAATACACTAAGAGACGAAATACACTAAAAGACGAAATACACTAAGAGACGAAATACACTAAAAGACGAAATACACTAAAAGACGAAATACACTAAAAGACAAAATATTTTCTAAGATGTTTTGAAGTGTCGAGACTTGTCAAAACTTATAACTTTCGAAAGTACGTTTTAAAAAGGGATACGCCGTGTCTACTCGTGCTCGGTATGGGTGTTTTGCGTTAATGCGTTATTCGTTGTACCTCATTCTTAAACGACGACTATATGTTAGGTTGTCGCTAGAACCGTGAGATTCATTTTTACTGATGATTCCTTTTGATCCACTACCCGTATAAGGTGAGTTCATAGCCCCACTCTTTTACTCGTTTTGAATAAATGTTTTATAACTTGGGGTGAGAAACATTGCTTGTTTTTAAAACTGGACACAAGTACTTTACGTGAGATTTTCCCTGTTTACGTTTTGCCTTATGTAGCTGTAGACTACGATTGACCGAACTATCATGACCTGTCATTATCTCTTGATGGAGACGGTCGAGGTGAGCCTGCGAAAATGATAAATAGATCTATTGGACTAATTATCCATATCCGGGTGAGTAGCGCTCACTACCCACGGGGGCCCCGATAAATGGATTTATGTCAGTAGTACTGGTTACGGTTGTCTTTGGTCAGACACCTGGAAGGGCACACAAATATTATAGCAATGTACATGCTAACATGCGTAATTAGCTTCAGTGTCATGAGCTTAATGCAACGTAAATACTTTTTATGTGAAGTTGTATCCATTATAATGTCGCATAACGTGTTGATATCTTGTGGTCCACTATAATAACGTCGTTTGAACTAAACCTATGAATTCACTCAACTTTATGTTGACGTTTTAAGCATGTTTTTCTCAGGTGCTTAGCATGGATGCTGTTGATTGACTTATGTGAAGTCTATTTGCCTGTACCGGTTTACCAGAGATTTATCTATGTCTTTAAATACCGTTGTTGAACTTATTTAAGCTTCCGCATTTTAACTTTGAATCTTTTAAATTTAATCGATGTAAAACTTATTATTATTATTTTCAATCTATGCAACGGTGTTTATTTTCAAAACGTACCCTTAGAGGTCGTTCTTTATGCTTTGTACTTGAGATGCTCAATCAAGTCACGCCTCCGGACACGTGTTCCGTCCAGGCCCCGTCTGGGGGTGTGACAGTTTGGTATCAAGAGCCAAGGTTATAGAGAACCAGGTAGTATAAACTAGGTCTGGACTATAACCAGTATGTGATCCTACGTGATTATGTGCCTTACGTGACCTTACATAGTACGTATACATAACTAAGTACTACGTAAATAATATATACGTATTAAATACTAAGTATATCTAATATTTCTAAGTATTTCTTATTTCATCCTATCATGACGTGCTCGATGACTCATTCATTCATTCATTTTGCATTCATCCAGTTACCCATTCACCCATTCATATTTTGCATCATGCATGGTTGATATAAAGATGATTTATATGAACTTTGCTTGTGCAGGTTATGGCTATTTCAGTTATCTTGATTTCTTTGGATTCATCAGAGGATAGCGTGGGGACACCTGTTGGACGAGTGATCTTGTTCGGTACTATCCCTACTACTATTCCTGACACCACACCAGTGATTACTCCACCCGCTACTCAGACTGACACACCAGTGATACCCACAGAGACACCTATCATAGCACCTACTATACCACCATCCCCAGACTATACACCAGCTTCTCCTGATTACTCACCTGCATCTGATTCAGAGTCTGATCCATCTGAGGATCCATCATCAGACCATATACCACCATTACCAGCTATCTCACCATTTTTATCATCGGATGATGACACCACAGACAGTGATACACCAGATACACCACCATCACCTACCCATGGTACGCCTTTCACTGAGATTACCGCTTCTACCCAGAGATCACCTATCATACCTCGTCGTCGAGTTATGATTCTATCACCTGGACAGCCTATTCCTCATGGTCGACCGTATCGCTGCCACCTTAATGGGTTGGTACACATGATGACAGTGAGGAAGAGGGTTGGACCATTACCCACTCATCGTCTTGCTGTGAGACATTCTGCCGATCATTCTTCTTCAGATTCGTCATCAGAGGCATCGACAAGACAAAGCAATGACAGGACAAAGCCAATGTTATGAAATTGTGAAATGCGATATGCTATGAAATTTTGGGAGTGCACATCTGTTTATGTAATGGTACACCTATGGAGATTAATATGTTAGTAGAGAAAAAGTACCCACTAATCAAGGAATTATTGGAGAAGATGCTGAACTTGCAGTTAGAAGCTGAAGAAGAAAGTACTATGGCATTTGAGCTTATCAAGTTCATCAAATCAATGCTTGAAGAGTAGTAAAATGTTTGGATACATCCTCCTAATGACCAAGATGCTTTAAACTGAAGAAACTTGATGATTGAAAGTAAATATCATGTTTAGGGGTGGATTGGTGGGGAATTTTGAGTTAATACTGCCAGTACTACTTTACTACTGTTGGTTCAAGATTGATACTGCTGCTAAAGACTAAAGAAATAGACTAAGTAATTAGTACTGCTAGTTGTAATAGTTAGTACTGTTAGTTATAGTTAGTACTGCCAGTACAAAATGTTAGTTTATAGGTACTGTTAGTATTATAGTTAGTACTGCTAAAGTGATATGCATGAGATATATTAGGAATAGATATGCATGATCATTAGCTGGCGTGTTGTAAGCCGTTAGGGTTTTTTCCTTAGTGTATAAGGAACCTCTACCGGCATAGTTAGAGATTTATGCTCATTTTCATGAAACTTATCAATTCATAGTTAGTTTATATCTGTAAACTTCAGCAGAATTTTTGCAAACAATATTATTTCAAGTAGTATTCATTGTTCTTCTAGTATTGAAAGTTAGATTCCCGCATAACTTTGTAGTATTCACAATCATTAGTTTCTCATTATAGTTTGTTTGGATTTATCCAAGTTACCTATGTTTAACAAGCTAAGAAAGTTCTGTTCATTTGGGACTTCAACGTGACTTTAATGAAACTCCTCACCCTTAAGACATAACCCTTGGTGGATGAGGACTTAGATTTTTTTTTTTTTTTGATAAAGTAAGAAGAATTAAGGTCACCGAAAAAGGAAAAAACCTAGAAAACGACATATGGATGAACTTTAGTGATTGACGCAATAGTCAACATTAAATAATCTGGAAACCAGTCCATTAGAAATATCATAGGAAACATTAACCAAAGAACCTTAGGTCACAAGCCTAAAACCAAAGTAACTTCTTTTGTTTTATATCAACTATAGAACCTAAGAATGTGATAGAAGCGTTTAGGGGTGAAAGTTAGTTAGTCGTCATGCAGAAGAATTTAAATCAATTCGTTGCTAACGACTTTTGGGAGTTAGTTCCTCAACCTAGGAATATGACAATAATACGAACTAAGTGGGTATTTAGAAATAAGTTAGATGAGAATGGTATTGTTTCTCGAAATAAGGCTAGGTTAGTTACCCAAGGCTACAACCAACAAGAGGGCATCGATTATGATGAAACTTATGCCGGTTGTAAGATTGAGTCATATGAATTTTATTAGCTTATGATTGTTGCCTTAGACTTTAAACTTTTCCAAATGGATGTAAAAAGTGCATTCCTGAACGGTTTTATCAATGAGGGGTATAGTGCACAACCTCGGGAGTTCGTTGTATTTCGAAAAACTAGATCATGTTTATAATTAAAGAAGCTTTTTATGGTCTTAATCAAGCACCCAAGTTGGATATAGATTTAAATAACGTTCCTTATTAGCAGTGTTTGTAATCTGATTATACCAAGCTATTGGGTATAATGTAATCGCGTCGATTACTCCTTCTATGACGAAAATACCCTCCGAGATCCGACAGAACACACACACAGAACTATTTCCTATCAGCACTTATTTCCTAGAAAGGGTACGCAGATTCATTATCCCCTCTCGCGCACGACGCCATCCGGACATCGCTCTTCATCGTGCGGTCTCCGTCCACGCTGTCAGACTTGTGTGATGATTTGTCAAAATCATGCATGACGAATTCGAGTTAATGAGCATGATGGGTGAACTAAAACTTTTTCCTTTGGCATTACAAATTTAAACAATGGAAGATGTTTAATTTATTTAATCATCTAAGATATTAAAAGGAACTGCTTAAGAATTTGGTTCCTAGATGATTCATAAACCAATGAGAAACTTCCCATGTCTCCGATGCTAAACTCATAAAAGATGACAGAGTGTGAGTCGGTAGATTTGGTACAAGATTCGAGGCTTGATAGGTAGTTTATTATACATAACGGCAAAAAGTAGGCCAGATATCTATGTTTTTTTTAGTGTTCGCCTTTGTGCCCGCTTCCAAGAGGCTCCCATAACTCTACCTTGAAAGCGGTTTAAGGTATGTCCGATACTTTAGAATGCACTACGCACTTGGATTAGGTATCCTAAGGGTACGGCATAGAAAAACTGTTAGTATATGCCGATCTGATTCTTGCGAGAGATTATGTGGATCCGAAGAGCACTAGCTGTATTTTGTACGTTCCGTCTTAGGATGTTATTTGACATCTTGGTTTCTCAAAGATAACAACACCGCTTGCTATATCACTACGAAACCGAATCCGTAAGTGCGGAAAGCTGTCACAAGCATTATGGATGAAAACAAGCTCTCGTCGGACTACGACGTCGACACGACGACGTTCCCATCATGTGCGACAAAAAAGGTTGTGATTGACTTAGCAAAACCGGTGCAACACTTACGTACAAAACACATCGAAATAGTCACCACTTTCTTTGTGATAAAGTCCTGAAAGGTCATATTTCAATCGAAAAAAGTGTCATTCCGTCTGTATAACATCACCGACATCCTTAATAACCCCCTTAAACCCGTCGAATCGTTTAACTACTACGTTCTTGGTTTAGAATGTGGGAAACATTATAAACCTTATGTGTCAGCTTCTCTTTTTAGTTTCATTTAGTCGTGTTCTATTCCGTGTCGTGACAACTTAAATACTTCATCCGAAGTACTTTAAGCACCTTTAATTCGCGAAAAGCAAATTAAAACGTCACCCCTCTTCGTAAATTTTTTGTCAAAAATGAGTCCAAAAGCTTTGACTGGGGGCGGCCCCCATATAGGCAGCCCCCCAATATATTTGGGACCGCCAGGAGATATAGGACCGCCACCAGCAGATCATAAAATGGAACACTTAAAACAAAATTTTCAAAACTGAAAAACAAACACCCCCTTATCTGCTGTACTCGATGAAACGACCAAAAAAAACCATCAAACTCAAATTCAACATTAAACATCAATTAAGATCAAATCAAACATAATAATAATCTAATATCACAAAGATCATCAATTGTAAGTCATTTCATCTATTTTCTTTCAATTTGAGTCTGGAGTTCATGATGAACACCAAAAATTGAAATTGGGATTTCCAATTTTTCTTTCAATTTTTTATAATTAAGAATATAGGATACAACTGTTAACTAATATGCTTCCGTAGGCTATAAGGATTTGATTTGCATACATTTGTGAATTTGTTGAAAAATTGATTTCGAACCAAAACCCCAATTTTATTTTCAAATCACTCACGTTAGGAACATAATAAAATTGTTGTTGTGCATTGTTAATCCAATACAAAAACGTTTTCAAACACATGCATAATGATCTCATGAACAAATTTCGAGATACATAATTCATATGTATTTTTCGACTTGTTTGGATAAGCAAAATCAAATTAAGGAGCGTTTGGATTAACTCTTAGGATTTTATGTTTAGGTCGAGTTAATCGTTACTCCACATTTGTTGCATATAGGCACACACTAGGCATCTCGTTAAATGAAGGAATCTCACTACAATTATCTTTTCCAATTTTAGGTGAAATGACTTTGGAAGATGAATTACGGTACACAAAATTATACGTTCCAACAATCTCAAACGAAAACTATATTCCTGATATCTTAAAACCCATCATTCGAAACCTAGAATGTAGGTCAATCCATGAAGGTCGCCCTATATCTCCTTAATCCAATAAATACGATAATATTCAAACCTTTTTTCAAGTTATCAAACTTTCGAAAATATATGAAGTCCATGAAGAAATTCGTCCAAGATTTCTGCTTGAATTTTATTCTTCAATAGAAATCACCAAAGATGACAATCTAAACATCTTAACATTTTGGGCATTGAAAAGAACATTTAAGTTCTCACTCGAGTTATCTGCCTTAATTCTCTCCATTCCATGTGAAGGAGAATATTCTTACTCTGAAGAACCCTCTCTCGACTCTTTGAAAACTAATCAAGAGTCAAACACACCTTATCAAACACACATTCCAACACCAAAGGAAATTATCCAATCAATCACAACAACCGGACAAACAATTTTTCCAAACATAATCCTCAAGGAAGAACTTCGTCATGACATGAGATCTTGGAATGAAATCATTTAAGATAATGCCTTTGGCACTCAAAATGACTCACCATTTCTTCCTGCATCATCATGTTACATGATGTATTTCATTCTAACAAGTACTTCCTTCAATTTATGGAAGGATTCTAAATGCCATATGGAATGATTCTAAATCGTCTATATGATCACATCATCAAAATTAATCCTCATCTACGAAAATCGAAATACAAATCATATTGGCCATCCATGAAACCTTGGGTTCATCCTACTCATCTTAAATAAATCAACTACATATCCCTTGAAGAAGCTTCAAGTGTTGAATTAAATGATGGTTGAAATATTCCTCTAGAATTATTGCTAGGGATACATACTATTATTATTACTATGTAATACTATCTTGACCTCTATCATGGATAATCAAGTACGTGTATAATGTGTCTACATTATTATTTAATGATTGCTATGTGACATTTAGTAGACATTTTAGTCATTTATATGCTTCATCTTGAGCACATTACATGACTTATTCTCTCCTTTAGATATATTATGTGATTCTTAAAGTGATGGAAATGCCATAATCACCCTTCTAATTCTTATTAACCACTCTGAAAAAGGATTAAAACTTTTGGAAAATTTCGCGAATCTCTAGAAAATGGTCCCTTTAAATATAGGGTGGCTCCCTAACATATATAGGACCGCCACTGATATAAGGGAACGCTATCAGGAAACCACGAAATTTTTCTGTCCCCTCTTTTTCTGCAACTCTGACCCTATTCTACGTAGGTCCAACCATCCTTTCCTTTTCAGACAAAACACTTCCTAGAATCTTCATTATCCAATACCATGCCTTTCCAAAAATCCTTCTATATAACCATCATTCTCCTCTATATCAATCTACACTTCTCTTCTACATCTTTCTCTTATCATTAAGATCTCAATCTCATCCTCTAGCAAATCCACTCATGACTACTGTAGAAAACACCGAAGGGCCATTCTTAAGACTTGGAGACAAAGTCACAATCTCCTACTATCTCCTCTACCTAATAGGAATACACCTACCTCTCCTACTAAAACCAATTCTTCA